>RJWT010040285.1:0-12518 GCA_004365215.1 Cuniculus paca
CAAAAATGGAAATCACTTTGTTATGGTTGATACATTGTGTCAACTTGAGCAGTTTAGCCATTTAACTGAGAGACTCAGTAGGGAACCAGGGTTCTCACTTTGTAAATATCCTCATCCTGTACAAAGGAGGGCAAGGAGATTTTGTGAGTGTTACACCCACCCTAAAGGTGGGGGATGGCCTATGTACTATATAAGGGAGGAGAGGAGGCTTGCTTTTCCCCTTTTGCTCGGGCTGCTGCCTTGAAGTGTTGCCCCAGTGTCATGCCACTCTGCCTTGGAACCAGCTGATTATGGACTGAAATCTCCAGAAACTGAAAGTTAAACGTTTCCTTGCTTCACATTGGGTGTCAGGTGTTTTGTCCCAGCAATAAGAGAAAAGTAACCAAGACACACATCCAAAAACGCGCATCTGGGCACACACAGACGCTTACATACACTTTTCTGGCATGGCAAGTCTTGTGTTTATAGCTGCACAAGCAGATAGCATTTGGGTCATACTCCAAGACTTAGGTCAAAGCTAAAATTCAGGTCTGGTTGTTCATATGTGAGGCCAGTAGTAACTCGAAGGTCCACTGTGCTTTCAGTGTCTCAAGGTTTCATTGACTTGTACTGTCATTGTCATTAACTTCCAGAAATCTTTTAATTTCTTCAATTTCTTCTGGTTCCCATTGGTTGTGTAGGAGTAGGTTGTTGATTTTCCAGGAGCTTTTGCCTTTTCCAAATTTTCTTTGGTGGTTGATTTCTATTTTCATTGCACAGTGGCCTGATAGAATGCATGGGGTAATTGCCATTCTTTTGTATTTATCTAAGCAGGTTTTGTGGACTAGTATGTGATCTACTTTGGAAAAAGTACCATGTGCTTTTAGGTAAATTTTTTGTTGTTGTTTTTTTTTCAAGGTGGGTCTCTCTATGCAGTCTGAGCTGGCCTTGATCTCACTTTATAGCTCAGGCTGGTCTCAAACTTGCAACAATCCTCCTGCCTTAGCCTCCTGAGTGCTGAGATTACAGGTGTGCACCACCATGCCTGGTAGTACCATGTGCTTTTGAAAAGAATGTACACTGTCATAGAGGGGTAGAACACTCTGTGTATATCTATTAAGTCCATATGTTTAAGGGTGTGGTTCAGCTCTGAAATTTATTACCAAATTTTTGTTTAGTTGATCTCTTTGTGAGTGACATGTTAAAGTCCCCTACTATGATTGTGTTAATATTTATTTGATCTTTTAATTTCAGCAGTTTTTGGTTTATGAAACAAAATAAACCATATGATAAAGAAGACAGTGATAGTAAATAACCAAAATATCTCAGTAGTATTTGTTCTCCAGACTTCCATGCATGTGTTTATCAATGTTATTTCTTCTTACTGGATTGTTTCCTTACCTAGTATATGGTGACCAGCTCTGTGTCTTCTAATCCATTTTAACTTAAAGTTTACCATGTCTGATACTACAAATGCCACCCCTGTTTGTTTTCTGGGTTCTGGTGCAAGAAATGTTGTTTTCCATCCTTTAATTTTAAGTCTGTGAATAGGGAAGTTATTTGCCCTTTGGGCTTGAAATACTTCACTCCAAAGTCTTCTGGAGATCACAACTTTGAGGCAACTTAGAGAATCCCTGTCCCAAAATTAAAAAAAAGGTCTGCGGATGTACCTCAGTGATATAGTACCCCTGATTTGATTCCACAGTACTGAGGGGCAGGGAGAGAGGGACAGAGAAGGTGATGAGGCCCTTAGAGGTCTGCTTTTGACAGAATACCATAGACAGGTGGCTTATAAATTACAGAAATTTACCTCACACAGTTTCAGTGGGTGCAGAGTCCCAAATCAACAGATCAAGGTGCCAGCAGATTGGGAGTTTGGTAAGTGCTGCTTCCTGGTGCTGCGATGGCCATCTTCTCAGAAGGGAAGAAGGTAGGCTCTGGGTCTCTCTTAGAAAGGCACTAGCCCCAGTCATGGTAGCTCTCTAACTTTACCATAGAACCATCCCCAAAGGTCCCACACACGAAACTATCATGTTAAGGATTAGGGTTCAGCATGGGAATGCTGCTGGAGTTGGAGGAGTGGGCACGTACATTCCCTCTACTGTGGTGCCAGATACTGCTATTTCTGTTTAAGAATTTGAGATGCTGTGTGTGTGTGTGTATATGCGTGTATGCGTGTTGCGTTACATGGCATTGCATTTTGTGTTGCGTTGCGTTGCGTTGCGTTGTGTTTGAGACCGGTTCTCTCTTTGTAGTTTAGGCTGGCCTTGAACTCATGACCCTAATGCCCCAGCTTCCAAAACGCTGAGGTTACAGGTGTAAGCTGCCATGTGCGGGTAAAATATAGCTTGCTTGCTTGCTTGCTTGCTTGCTTATTTATTTATTTATTTATTTATTTATTTATTTATTTATTTATTTTAACATGACTTTAGAATGTTACATTTTAGCATCATCATCCTGCATGTTACTTTTGTCTTTTATTGTTTGCTAATTACTTTGATAAGACTTTTCTCACGTAGAAACTTTCTAGATTTCCTAATGTGTTTTATATATTTTTGACTGATCTGAAACCTCTGTTCTGGAAAAGCTGTAGTGCTGAACTCTGTGACAGACTAGAGGTGTAAATACTAGAATATAGCCCAGTGTGTTTCTTTTCTCTGATGCTCTTACTCCTATTGTTTTTTCCTCTAAAGGAAACCATTTAATATCTTGTTATTTAGAGTCCAGAAGCATATTCCTTTATATATTTATAAATACTCCAAAATTATTTCTGTTCCTCCTCGCACTTCTTTTTTTTTTTTTTCCGTAACAGGAATCAAACTCAGGACCTTGCGCTTGCCAGGCAGGAGCTGTGCTGTTCAGCTATATCCCCAGCCCTACTTCATATCTGATAAAAACAAAGCTGTAGAATCCTTTGAATTTGCAGTAAAGTAGCAAATTATCTTTGTTCATAGGGTGCTCATCATCATGGTAACAAGAAACCAGCTTCTTCTTGAAGTAGGACAGGATGCTGGTCCATTACTTTCAGGAAGACCTAAAACAATCCAGGTACCTTTCTGTAGAATTGACAGCACAGCCTGTTCTTGGTGTATCTTAACACCTGCAGCTTACACAAGGCACAACTGAGGTACATTGTAAAGGAAGTAAAGCCTTTAGGTTGAGGTTGCATCACAATGCAGACTCCAGAATCAAGCAGTTGGGCTTTACTGTACTTCAGTACAGTACCCTGGGTATGCAAGTAGCTTCCTATCAAGGCTCATTGTTTTCTGCCACTCTCCCCCTCTCTGGAGAACTACAGGCAAAAGTAAAAAGTGATTTTTCAGTTTAGGTCAAATTGCGTACCTGGGGCCTTGGGTAATCTTTTGTCTCTGTTAGGTTTTTGAAGTACCTTTTCCTATCTTGTAATGTAACAAAGTAGTTTAGAGCCTAGAGACAATTTCGTTTGAAGCTAAGATTTGGGGGAGCATGTTCATGGAGATAAGAAAGGAACAGATCATGACTTAAGATTTTACCACTCAAAATATCTGCCCTAATTTTGAGAAGATTTCAAAAAACAAAATGAAATTTTCTGGTAGCTAGCAAAATGTATGTGGCTTTCTAATCTTTTAGTTTATGAATGCAGTTAAATAGTTAGGAAAATCAAAGTATAGTTCATTTTGGATCAGCCAAATTTACTCTTTATAGATAGTGATGATCAAAGAAAGCATTAAATTTTAAGGCCAGAGGGAGGAGAATTTGCAATGCAGGATAGAAAACTCCCAGTAACACAAACTTTTGGGGCATTCTGATGTTAACTAGAACATCTTATCTTCTAAAACAGTTGTGATAAATGTACTGATGAACTGAAGGACAGATAGCTAGAATGAATCCAGGGCCTTGTGTGTAATTGGTTTCATTTGACAAGTATTTAATGGCGTAACTTGCTGTTTGAGGGCAGGTGACTGTAGCTGCAAATAAAACTTTGTCCTGAGAATCGATGTTGCGGAGAAGGATGTCCTAACCTGAATGACATGTCAGAGAGAAGGATGATTTGCTGCATAGACAGGTGAAGCAAGAATAAAGGAATAGTGCTCCTCCTTTCCCCCTTACTGTAAGCTGAACCCAGGCTTTCACATTGAGCTACATCTCCAATCCTTTTTTATTTGTACTTATTTATTTTTGAGACAAGGTCTTGCTCCATAACCCAGACTGGCCTCAAACTCATGGCAATCCTCTTGCCTCAGCCTCCCAGGTGTTGAGATTACAGCCATGAGGCACCATGCCTAGACCCTTTTTTATTTTTTAAGCCACTGTCTCACTAAGTTGCTAAGTTGTCCATCCAGGGCTTGAACTTGCTGTCTCCTTGCCTCAGCCTCCCAAAGCTGATACTAGTTTTGCCACACTGCACCCAGCTGGGAATAACATACACTTTTATGAGAACAGGCAAGCAATGCCTCAGAAGATCTGATCACAAAACCTAGACAAAGCAAAAGAATGGCACAAATGAATATGTCTGGGAAGAAATAGATTAAATGAGAAAAAAAGTGTTGAGACTCCAAGGAGTGATTGTGCTTGGTGTGTTTAAGGAAGAGCAGGAAGGCTGGCCTCTAGTTTTAGCAGAGTAAGCCAGAGGAGTGGGAGAAGTAGAAATAAGAAATGGAAGAGGGGAGCATTGAAGGATGCACTGCAGAAACTGATACCTGGGGACTTCTGTTGTTCTTGCAGTTTAATAAGGGAGTGCTATGGTTTGTATCTAGATGCCTTCCTAAAACTTCATGCACTCATAGGTGGGACTTTTGGGAGGTGGCTAGATGATGGATGTGTGAATATGGATTTAAGGGTGTGTGGTAACTAGATTAGTCCACCGATTGGTTTGTTGTAGTTCTTGGTGTAGATAATGGAAGGCCCACCCTGGGTGTGGGTGGCACCAAGCAGTAGGCTTATAGCCTAGATGGGATAAAGGAATACTTGCCACCTCCTGCCCACTCTGCCATGGACTGTTTCTCCTCTGTCATGCCACCTTGCCTTGGAGCCTAGTGACTATGGCCTGAAACCTTTGTGAAGTGTCAGCTAAAATAAGCTTTCCTCCTTTTACTTACGGGTGTGAGATATTGTGTCTTAGTGACAAGGAAGTAACTAAGACAGCAAAACAGGTGAAAATGATAGGCTTGGAACAAAGCTAGTGATAGTAGTACAGTAGTTGGAGTCTAAATCTATTTTTAAAAGCAGAGCCAATGGGATTCGCTTATTACATAGTTTGTGTGAGGAAAAGGGAGGGTAAGGGATGATTCAGGTTTTAGCCTGTGGAAAAATTATGTCATTCACTGAAATGAGTATTTTGGAGGGCTGTGGTAGATGTGAGACAAATAGGATTTTAATTTTTGATATGCTGTGTACATATTGAGGTTCCTGTTGAACATCCCAAGGGACCACTGTAAATAAGTGTACAAGTACAAGCATGGAGTCCTGAGAGAAGGGACGTGTGGCTATTTGTTGAAGTATCTCAGTGACACCACGAGCCATTAGATGAGTGGGAAAGGTGTGTGTGGGGGGATGAGGTGTCAGTTTCTACACACTGTGTGCCCAGAGCAGTGTTGTAGCACACTCACAGGGCTTGCTGGAGGATTTCTTCTCCCACCAGTGTCTCTGGGTTAAATCCAGGAGCAAGTGCGCCACCACTCTATCCTCGTAACTCTTCTTGTTTTATCATGAGTGCTGTCTTGCTGAGTTGCTCAGATTGGCCTTGAATTTTAAATCTCCCTGCCTTAGCCTAGTAGCTGGTATTGCAGGTATGTCCCTGGCTAGAGCTAATTTGAACACAACTCCAGTGATGCAGATTTGGAGGAGGTGAGGCCTTACAATTGGTACCTTGTATTGGCTTTTATTAAATCTCTGTGATCTAAATATCTTAATAGCTTTACCTATGCTGTTCATATTCTTTCTGCATTGGCTAATCTCTGATCTAGAGCAGAAATTTTGTAAATTTGAGTAAAATGAACTCATCCAAAGAAAAGAACTTATTGAGAGGCCCTTTGATGTGAATATAATTTTCTAGTTTTTATGTGACATTATCATGCAGTTCAATATCTATGCAACTATAAAGAATGAATAAATACATTAATACATATGTATCAGTACTATTTTGATAATTTTACTAATAATTGGCTTGGAAAATTAAATTGAGGCGTGCAGTAAAAGTACTGACACCCACTTTGCAGATTCTTTTGTGCTTGTAACTTTTCAAAATGACTTTATAGCTCACCCTTGCTGCTTTTCTCCATTTGAACTGCTGCTGAGACCTTTGTCCGCACGTGGTTTCATTTTGCCTTCATTAAATCAGGTTTTCTAACACACTGAAGCTGTGTGTTGGTGTTACTAGTTACTTTCCTAGTGAATTCAGGAACTAACAGCATCCTTGTTGATTATCCTTGAGTGCTTGTAGTGTCTTCACTATGCATTCCACTTACAGTGGAAATAATTATAGTAAATGTTACTCTCTCAGTGTTGTATAACACCCCCAAATGCACTGATTTGCTTGTGTGTTTGATGCTGGGGGTTGGCCCTAAGGCTAGCAACAAAGGTTGACACAAGCTAGCGAGAAATGCTAGCACTGAGCTACCTCCCAGCCCTTTTTTTTATTTTGAGGAAGGGGCTTGTTAAATTGTCCAGGCTGTCCTTGAACTTGCCATCCTCCTGCTCTAGCCTTTTGAGTAAGTGGGATTATAGGCAGGTGCCACTGCACTTGGCAACCAAGCTGATTATAAGGGGTCTAATTGCATGTGGACCTAGGTCTAGGCTCTCATCTCCCTGGGATGCCAGCCACCCCCCCCCCGCCGCCCGTAATTTTTAATTATTTGTTAATCACTGTAGAAGGCTTTTTGAATTTAAAAAATGTCCCCTTCTCAGGTTGTCTTTTACTTTGCACTCTAAAATTGGGAGGAAAGTGTTGTTTCATGCATGACTTAATATTTCTGTAGTAAGAATGTTGCTAATGCCAGGTGTGGTGGCACACATGTGTAATCCTAGCAGTGGGGAGGCTGAAGCAAGAGGAATGCAGTGAATTTGAAGCCAACCTGAATTACCTAGGAAGACCATGTCTCGACCCACCTCCCAAGACATATTACCCAATGTTTTCACAGTGAGAGCTTGATATATACCTCTTTATTTAAATTATGTATGTATGTATGTATGTATTCATTCATTCATTCATTCATTTGAGACATTATGTAGTTCAGGCTGGTCTTGAACTCATTTTGTAGCCCAGGCTGGCCTTGAACTCCCAGAAGTTGTCTTTCCTCAGCCTCATGAGTGCTGGGTGCACCTGTGATTTTTATATCTTAAAATGTGTTACAGCTTAAATTTTTATGTCTTTAAATGTGTTATATTAGTGAAATAAACCAAACTCACATGTGTAAACACCGCATGGTCTCCCTAGTATAAGAAACTGAAAGACTCAATAAGATACAAAATTCCTGATAAATGTGGGGGAAAGGTTCTGAAGTCCAATAATGCTTTTATTCTTGGATTTGATTAGTTTAATTCTCTTTTCTACTATTTGATTGCAATACATAAGAAGATACGAACAGCCCTTTTGAAGAAAATGGGACATTACGGTAGCCATTGTTGGTTTCTTGTTGTCTGACTTGAAGGCCTGTAATGCTTTCACTCTTTTGTTTTATCTGGTTTTATATTATTTTGTTTTGTTTGAGTTTATTGTCTGTAAATGTATGAACAACCATTTCAAAGAAGGCAAGAGACACTAGGATAGCTGTTGTTAATCTCCTGTTGTTATGTTTTGAAAACCTGTATTGCTTGCAGTGTTCTGTTCTGAAGTACTATATTGTGTTTGACTCTATTCTGTTTTGTTTTGCTTTGTTTTGTTTTGTTTTGTTCTCTTTAAAATAAATTTAAAAAAATAAATGTGTTATGTTTTAATTTTTTGGTATATTAGAAAATTCTGACCTTTCATACATAGCTACATCTGTAGCTGCTTGATCTTAAGCAAGTTTCATCTTCTGGGCGTTTATCTTCTTTTCTGCAGAATGGTTGCAGATTGTGTACTATAGATGTTGAGGGGTTGAGGCACTGTTTATGGTGATGTGAGGACTACTAGGGAACGGGGTGAAAGAGGGACCACTTGGTCCAGTGGTCCCAAGATGCAAATAATTTAGTAATAGAAAAAAGGCTCAAATGATGTTTGTGAGAATACCGTGTAGACTGAAAACATAGCTATAAGTCAGGTGTCCTGTCATGTTTAGGGCAGAGGAGGGTGTGTGTGCGTGTGCACGTGAGTGCGTGCATGTATGCTTTTTCTAGGGGGCTGTGGTTAAGGCAGTGCCTAGAGAGTAGGATTCTGCTCGAAAGGTGAAAAGGAGTAGGTTAGATCCATGCATCATAAATTCCAGCAATCTCTGAACCATACTGTTCTTCATTTGTGCTATTAGTACATATTAGCCGTAGGAAAGAAACAGTAGGCCTAATACCAGAAATTTTTAATAAGAGAGTTTTGTATCATTTTTGACTATTCACACATTTCCCTTTACTTCTGCTCTCTTGATTTTGCCTTTTTGATTCTCTGCAGGTTTTTTGTTTTTAAACAGGGCTTCTCTGTGTAATTCAGGGTATTCTTGAACTTGCTAAGCATCCCAGGCTGGCCTTGAGCTAACTCATGGTGATTCTCCTGCCTCAGAAAGCCCAGAGTACCAGGAGATTGCAGGAGTGGCCACCACGCCTGGCTACACTTTATAGTAGTTTTGACATTTATTATTCCAGCACTGAGATTTTATCTTCATTACCATATTCTCTATGTGGTCTCTTTGTGGTTTAGTTTGTTAGTAATTGAAGTACTAAAGGTTATAGATGTGAAGTATGTGTACTTTAATTTAGAGCTAAGGATGTCAGGATGTTCTATGAAGGAACTAAGTATGTGGTCTTAAATATAAAACTGTTACACAGAAATAACCAGGACAAATAGAATATTGTTTAATTGCAATTTCTATAGCATAAACCACTAAGGTAGAAGTATTTTAGTTTCTTGATATCTTCTTTCTTTCTTGTTTGTGTGTGTAGGAGAGTATTTATTAGAAATTTTATTAGTTATTGATACTGGATTGGTCTTTAAAAAATAATCTATGTAAATATGACCCTAGACAGCTGTGTTTAATATAATAATCACAGGAAATGTTATGACCTGTGTCTAGATGTTCCCCACAAAGCCTCATGCAGTCATAGGTGGGGCTGTCCAGAGGTGGCTGGGATCTAGGCTGTGTGATGTTGGTGAGATCAAGGTTGTGTGATTACTAAATTAGTTCACTGATTGGTACAACATAGTTGTCGGTGTGCTTAATGGGAAGACCCACCCTGGGTTGAGTGCTACCTGCCTTAAGGGATATAGCCTGGGTAGAATATGAAGGACTTGCTGCTTGATGCTTTGTTGCCTTCTGCCTGCTATGAGCTGTTTCTCTTCTGCAAAGTCCAGCTGCCTTGGAGCCACCCAACTATGAACTGAAATCTCTATGAACTGTGAGCTAAGTAATTATGGGTGTTAGGTATTTTTTTCTCAGCAGTGAGTAAATTAACTAAGATGAGGAGTCTTGTTGGAACTTAGTTTCTGTGTATTTTAGTATTTAAAGAGCATGCCTTGGGGTTTTGAAAATGAGAGAGGGGCTGCCTAACTCATAACTGAATGCCTGCATGCTTAAATATTGTTCTGTCCTGGAGGTTATTAGCAGCACGAAAGTTGTTTTTACTCTAGTTAAATTGGCAGTGTTAAGTTAAATAACTTTATTGTGGAAGTGTTTGTTTTCACAAGGCTGGTGAGTAGAATTTTCTTTAAAATCTGATACTGTGTAGGAGTGTTTCTCGGTAACTAGAATGCTAGAAAAAAGCTGCTAGTCAAGCCAGACTTCCTTTTGCTTTGCAGGAAAGTAACCAAAGTCCAGTGACTATGCCCTGTACAACATCTTTCTAACATCTTCTCTACCTCTTATCTCTGAGAAAAACAGAGCACTAGATCAGGAAATGATGGGTGGCATTGTTTCATTGCTTCAATTTCCTGAGCTGTTCTGGTATTGATTAGACTATCATAATGTTCCACATAGAGTCTTGCTGATTGGCCAGTTTTTAAGATTGTAGGCTTGACATTGATTCACTGAACACTTGCTGTGTATGGGCACTGTGCTGTGTGCTGTATGGAGGAAGCAGAGAGGAATAAGGTTGCCCCTGTCGTGAAGATAGATGGCACCAGTAAGTATCCCAGAGGAGGCGCAGTTCTGTGGAGACAGAAAGTAGCCAGTGTGTAAGACTGATGAGGTGAGGGACCCAGCAAGGATGCCCAGTTGGATGAGTGGTTTCCTTAGCTTGAGGATGTGCAGTGATGAAGATGCTAGCCAGCTCAAGAGGAAAGGTCAAACGACCTGAACCAGGCCACTGTGAATACAAAAGGCAGAATAAAGTGAGAAACTAAGGAAGGAGGCCTTAATCAGAAGCCTGAGATTTCTCCAGAATCCAGTGAAATTATTTATGTGTTAACGTCTGCATTTTTGGAGACAGAGGGGATAGAAAATTCAGACCTGTGCTCAAATTCTGGAAAAGATCTGTCTAAAAAAGACCTGACAGCTGCTGTTATCCAGGCTTTGTGACTGAAACAATGAGATTTCATACAGAAATAATGAAGTGTCTTATGGTAGAGCACGCTTTTCCTGGTGTGGTGCAATTTGAGGACAAGGGTTTATGCAGTGGTCCCCAGAGGAAAGTGAATTGCTCGTTAACCTGGGTGTCCACCCCGCAAATTCTGTTGCAGATTTCTTTGCATTATTCCCTCTTCACTGCAAGACCAGATTGATGAAGCTGTGATAGACTAAATGCCATTGCAGAGGACTTTCTTTAAAAGATAAATGTTTTGTGAGGAAAGTGCTCTTATGTGAAGAGCATTTTGTGCCTGATCTTCCCTGGGATTGATCCATAGAGACAAGACAAAGACCTTGCCTTTAATGAGTTGACAGTATAAAATTCCCTTGGCATTTGTTCATTTTGTCTATGTGCATTCAGTTCCCTGACCATTTCCTGGCCAAAGAGAAACATTTCTTTTTTTTTTTTTGTGGCACTGGGGATTGAACTCATGACCTCGTGCTTGCCAGGTAGGCGCTTAGGCCATTGAGCTAAATCCCCAGCCCTTGTCTTTTTGAGACAGGGTCTCACTATGCCGTTCAGGCTGGCCTTGGGCTCACTTTGTAGCCCAGGTTAGTCTCGAACTCACAAGGATCCTCCAGTCTCAGCCTCCTGAATGCTGGGATTACAGGTGTGAGCCACCATGCCCAGCTTAGAGAAACATTTCTATTAAAGTGAATTTGTGCCAGGCATGATGGCACATGCTTCAAGGCCAGCCTGAACTCTACATAGTGAAACTCTGTCTCAAAAAGGCAAAAATAAATGAATAAAGTGACCTTGAAATGACTTTCATCTGTGACTTTCCTTTTAGAGACTGGACAACCACTAGAATTAGGGGATTGAGCAAATACAGTCATAAATACATTGTACTTACCATTAGTCTCTTTATAGCTAGCTCATTTAATGTCTGGTAGGCAATTCATTTGATTCTTGTGCCTACTGTTAATGTACCTGGGTACATATGCACACAGAACATATTACATGTATGACTTTGTTAAGGAACATTGAACTTTTGAATCATTTGAAGTATTTCCTGGAACCAAGTTGGATTACATAGAGTTCATATCAAAATGACTTTCTTATTTTTCTTTTATGTGATCTTAAAATACCCACCTTTGACTTACAAAGTTCTTATATTTACATCATCATGGTGGAATTACCTCACTCATTTGGGCATGTGGAAGATTTAACACCAAGTCCCTAAAGGGAAGGTGATTAGGGTAAGAAGAGGCTGTGAAGATAGGTCCTCCTCAACTGCCTTGAATCCTTGCAGAACTTAGACATGTGAGAATGATGTGGAGGGCTGCACTATGAGGAAGGAGGGAATGCGTGCAGACACAGCAAAAGGTTGTCATTGACAACCCAGGAGAGAGGGTGAAGGGGAAACTAATCCTACATGCATCTGATCTTAACCGCGATGCATAAATTTCTCTTTCTTAAGTTTTCCAGTTTGTGGTATTTTGTTATGGCAGACATAGGAAACTAGTAATATACTCATGAGGAAGTAGCAGTTGAGTGACAATAAAGTTAGATACTTCTTTTGGGAAAATGGTAGAGTGTTGTCTAATATAGTTTTATGTCAAAGAGATAGCAGGACACCAAAAAGCTTTTAATTTCTCCTATGTTCCTGTTCTTACTGATCTTACATTACACATTATTAATTTAACATTGTATTTTACTGTTTGTCTCTGGCTATATTTTAGTGTCATTCTCTTCAGTTCTCTAGCATTTGTCATTTTATGGCATTAATTTTTGTAAATAAATCTATTATAAATCAGCAACACAAAGTATCTGTTCTCCTGTGTGAGTTATTTCTAGTCATTCCAGCCTTTTTCTCTGGGACTATCATCTGTCTTAAGGCCTTTGTACCAGACTGACACATTGAGTTTTTG
>RJWT010040286.1:0-12323 GCA_004365215.1 Cuniculus paca
CACTGTTGTAGTAACTAACATGTACTAGGTAATAAATATGTGAATAAGTGAATAAATTAGAATGGACCACAAAGGTTCAGAATACCTTTATTAGTCATGACTCCGTCATGGACCAGGGTTGGCACTGAGGAGGATTTTATCTGAATGAAGAGTGCATCTGGCAGAGAAAGAGGGTGAGCACAAGAGGAGGGGAGGCAAGCTGAGATGGGAGGAGCAGTGACTGCAGGAGTTCAGACATGGAGCAGCTCCTGGGCATCCATAACTACCCATGTGCCTTTGGGTATCATGTAAATATTTGAGTCATTGTCATCTGTAAAATGGGTAACACAGTGCTTACTATGGGGTTACTGTGAATAGTAATAGTTTATACTTAGGACCCTATTGGAATACATGTGATGATAAATGGTAGTCTACCATGCCAGTATTTAATTCAGAATCTCAGCTGAGCCCATGCATTAAAATCAGATTTGAAAGTTTCTAGGAATATGAATGTCAACTCAATACAATACTACTGAATCAGAAAAGTTATCTCTGGGAGGGGTTGGTATGGTGTGGGAGACCAGAGGAGAATTGAGACCTAATTGGCCTCCTCTTTGAGCACAAAGGAGAAAAGCAACACACAGAGATGACAGCATGTTGCAGGTTCTAGGGAAGAGTCAGTCCTGGAGATTAAGTTGTTTACCTGAGCAAGTAGTAATGAATATTGGAAGGTAGATGAACCTTGTATTACTTTAATTACTCGTACCCATGTCTAGGTGAATAAAAGCAGGATGAACCAGATGGTCTGTGCTCCTCTGCTCAGTTGAGGCAAGAGCCCCCTGGCTGTCGGTATGCTAAACTGACTCTGTCTGTCTGTCTTTCATCCTCATTTGCCCTGAGTCAGGGTGACAAACTAGCAGGGCTAGGTCCCTACAAATAGCACCTGAGGTGGGGAAAGCTCAGAGGAATAGGCTGGTTCCCCATTGGTGGCATCTGGGCAGGGACCTGGGTCCAGTGATGCAGGCTGGTTTGCTACAATGTGGAACTTCAGCATGTATGTTTTTCACAAGCTCCCTAGGTGAGTCGGATGTACATACAGCTGTTATTTAGAGCCATGTATGTAACCCAAGCTGTGCTGGAATTCTCTCAATATCTTTTTCATAGGACTGTCCATCTCGAAGTGCTCTGTAATGGGAACTCAAGGAGTTAAAGATCCAGCCCCCTTACTAGTAGGACATCTCCTCAGCCTCTGAACTTTAGTCCCTGGAGACCAGGCCAATGATTACTCATCAGTCAGGTGATTATTGCTATTCATTGTAAAGCAAATTATTGCAGTCCCAACTAAAGTCATATCTTCCATTATTCTTGACCAAGTTGGAGTTGGAAGCCAGTGCAGTCATCTTCTATACTCTTATTCTTTTAGTATCTACACTTGTATCAACAAATGGTACCAGCTACCTGTGGCCAGATTCCCTCCCTAACCTCTCCCCTGAGCAGTGTCAAGGGTACATAACCAGTATTTTCAGGCTCTTCACTGATGTTCCCTCTGCTTCCTGCTGGAACTGAAGCCTGGCTTAAACTAGAAGATGTTTTGGATGTCAGCAATGACTAGGTAGTCTTCTAAAACATTAACTACCTGTTTGGTTGGTTGCTCATGTATACACAAATATATACGTGTATTAAAATGTTTTGGACCAGTGAATATGTGTAAAGGTTTGATGCTGGGAAAACAGAATGAAGGCCAAAGGGTCTTATGTCTGGTAAACATGTCTGAAAAGAGTAAAAAGCCCTGTGAACAAACACGAGACACATGAAGTAGAGTTGAAGATTTAGGAATTGATCACCTTGTTTTAGTCCCATAACTGCTTACAGTTTAATTCTGTATTGACAGAAAAGCCTCTCCCCTTTTTTGTCTTTTAATCTCAGAGCCAAAAGACTGATCAGGAGGGTTGGGCTGTTGTATTAAGGATCTTATGGTAACTCCCATGATAATAAAAAATGGGTTTGTAAAGCATAATATAACTATTACCCAGTACAGGAGCTTGTTTAACTATTATAATAAAGGATTCTAGAGCTAAAGGCTAAATAATGTAAGAAAAATTAGTAACCTGAAAGTAAAACTCCAAATTATTTTTATAAACCTGAGCAATAAAATACAGGAAAGAAGTGAAGTATGCTGAATTTATACAATAACTGGGAGCTCATGGATACAATTTATTCAAGAATGCTGCTGATCTAAAACATCTTCTAGTTGAAGTCAGGCTTCAGTTCTAGCAGGAAGCAGAGGGAACATCAGTGAAGAGCCTGAAAATACTGGTTTATGTACCCTTGACACTGCTCAGTAGGATCTGGGACTCCCCAGACTCCATTCCAACGGCCACCAAAAGCCAGTCTTAGCTCTAGCTACAAAGAACTGGAAGCAGCCTCCTGCTCTTCGACTGGCGACACAGCCTGGCAAATGGCCTTGGTTGTTGGTGGGCAAGTGCACTCCCCCGCCTTGCAAACACTGCATGAAAGGAGTCAGTGGTCTGGCCAAGATCAGCCCTGCTGCACCCAGCAGTAATCCCACTGCAGATTTGGCGGGGTTACTCAGTACAGATTCTGTCTCTGACTAGGGAACTAACACAGAACTGGGGGCACCAGAGGAATTTTTTTTTTGATTTCCAGTTTTTTTGGGGGAGTTGTTTTGATTTTGACTCTTATTGTTTGTTTTGTCTTCTCTGTCCTCTCTCTTTCCTCAATGTTCTTTCTTGATTTTATGATATTTTCATGTGCATGAATATTGTCTCTAGTCTTTCTGGTTCACCTTAATATTCTTTTGCTTTCTCCTTGATTCTTTCTCTGCTGTCCTCTGCTCCAGCTTCCCAGTGTTTGGGCGATCATCATTTGTCCTTCAACCTTGCTTCTACTGTATTTCTCTTCAGTTATCACTCTGTTTTGTCCCTAATCCCTCTTAAACCCCCCTTCCCCACAAGATAAAACAACCCTTTGAAGGGAAATGTCACTGCATACAAGTTCCTGGTTTATGTTGGATGTTGTTATATAACTATAGATCTTGCGCCTGTGGTTAGAGATAGCACGTTAGCAGTTACCACAGATTGTCAGTTTCTAGGCTGTGTTTGATGATATTGTTACTGCTAATTGTACTACACTAGCCAGAATGCCATACTTGTTGTAATCAGTTGTTCACTCTTGGATGACAACATTGTGATAATGTGGGGTCATAACCATCCCCATAGTTCAGTACCAAAGGACTGGGTGCTGAGCTAAATAGATAGCAACTCCTCTTCCCTAATGAAGTGGGAAGATTGGAAACATGGGAGAGACACAAAGACCAACAGTCAGCTATACCTAGAAGACATTTCGGAAGAATAGACATTTCCTAGGGAAGCCTCGATACTAGTGGTAAAGCTATCTAACATAAGAAAAATACAAACTACAACATGGAAAACAAATTAAAATTAAAAAAATACAAAATGACAAGACACAGAAGCAAAATGCAACCCAAGACTTCCAGCCTACCCAGGACAAATCCAGAGGACAACAAGATAGAGGAAATCAGAAGTCATCTACCTGAATTTTCTGGAATGGCAACAGTAGAAACAAAAAAAATACATGAAGCTATGGAGGAAATCAGAAATAATTTCTCAGGTAAAAAGAGAGATGGCAACCATAATGAAGGACTTGCTCAGCAAATCCAGAGTAGACATAGACGAAAAAGTAGAGGAGGATAGAAAAATGATGGAAATGGTGAATGCCAAACATAGGAAAGAAATAGAATCCATGAAACATTGAAACAGATATTCAGAAATTAAAAATTCCATTGAAAGTTTGCAAAATCAAATGAAAGAAAGTTAAGACAGAATATCAGACCTAGAAGACAGGATGATGGTTAGCAGTATCAAAAAGAAACATCTCTTAAAAATAGCAAGAGACCATGAAAAAATAGTCTAACAACTGCAAGATGATGATGCAAAGAATAATAACATAAGATGGATCTGAGTCAGTGAAAAAAAACGAGTCAGCACAAATGACATAAAAAATTCATTCACTGAAGTAATAGCAGGAAACTTTTCAAGCATGGAAAAAGAAGTTGACATACATATAATGGAGGCATACACAACTCCAATTAGTCATGACCAAAATAAATCTACACTAAAATATATAATAATCAAGATTCCAGAAATTCAGGACAAGAACAGAATATTAAAAGCTGTTAGAGAAAAATAACAAATCACCTGTAAAGGAAAGCCCATACAAATCATGGAAGACTTGTGAACACAGACCCTCAAGTCAAGGAGAGCTGGGAGCAAAATATTTTAAGTCCTGAAAGAAAACAACTGCCAACTCAGATTGATGTATCCTATAAAATTATCTTTCAGAATTAATATAGAAATAAAATACTTCCATGGCAAAGAACAACTAAAGAAATTCGTGACCACCAAACTAGCTCTACAAAGTGTTCTGAAAGATATTTTAGAAAAAGATAGCAAAGACCACAATTCCAAGAGTACCAATAGAAAGAAGCCATCAGGCAGGGCAAGCAGTTAGAGGGGAAAGACAGGGAATCAGCAGCAGGAAAATAATATGACAGGAGAAGCCAATACATATCAGTTATAGTCATCAATGTAAATGGTAAAAATTCACTAATCAAAAGAAATAGACTGGCAGAATGGATCAAGAAACAAGATCCAACAATATGCTGCATTCAGAAAACACATTTAACTAAAAAAGAAATTCATAGACTGAAAATCAAAGCATGGAAAACAATACTCCATGCGACAGGAATCCAGAAAGAAATCATGGATAGCTATTCTATTTGTGGACAATGTGAACATCAAGCCAAGACTGAGCAAAAGAGATAAAGAAGGTTACTTCATACTTGTTAAGGGAAAACTCCAAAAAGAGATAACAGTCATAAATATATATGCACCAAATACCAGTGCACCCAACTATATAAAACAAATATTAACTGACATGAAAAACCAAATAAACCCTAACACAGTTATAATAGGGGACCTTAATACACCACTGTCACAAATAGTTAGATCAACTAGACAAAACAATCCACAAAGAAATATCAGAACTGAACCAAACCTGTGAATGAATGGACTTAATGTATGTCTGTAGAGTGTTCTGCCCTGCAATATCAGAATACACATTCTTCTCAGTGGTGCATGGGACATTTTCTAAAACAGACAACATACTAGTCCATAAAGCATGCTTAAGTAAATGCAAAGGAATTGAAATTATCTCATACTTCCTATCTGACCATAGTGCAATGAAATTGGAAATCAGTGGCAAAAGAAACCACAAAAACTCCATAAGCACATGGAAATTAAATAACACTCTACTGAACAGCCAGTGGGCCAGTGGGTCACAGATGAAATTAAAGAAGTTAAATAGTATCTATAATTAAATGATAATGTTGATACAACATACTGTAACTTAAGGGAAAATAGTGAAAGCTTTCCTAAGAGGTAAATTTATAGCAGTGAATTCTCACATCTGGAAAACAGAACAAGCTCAAATAACCTAATGTTGAACCTCAGACTTCTGGAAAAAGAACAAGTGAAACTCAAAACTCATTCAAGGAAAGAAATTATAAAGATCAGAGCATAAATTAATGCAGTCATGACTAAGAAAATAATGCAAAAAATAAAGAGTTGGTTTTTTAAAAGATTAAATAAAACCAAGGAACCCTTAGCCAACATTATCAAAAAAAAAGGAGCAAAAAGACTCAAATTCATGCAGTTAAGATTGAGAAGAGTAAAATCACAGCAGATCCTTCAGAAATCCAGATCATCAGTATCCACGTTAAGAACCTTTACCCTAATAAGATGGAAAACACGGAAGAAATAAACAGATTCCTGGATACATATGTATTACCAAAGTTGAATTAAGAAGATGTAAAACTTCTAAATAACCCAATATCAGTTACTGAGATTGAAAATGTAATTAAAAACTTAGCAAAAAAGAAAAACTTTGGTCCTGATGGAGTCACTGCTGAATTCTACAAGAAATTTAGAGAAGATCTAATACCATTAATTACCAAACTCTAATAAAATCAAAAGGGAAGTGGTATTCCCAGAGTGATTCCTGGAAGCAAGTATTACCCTGGTATCAAAACCGGAGAAGGACTCAGCCAAAAAAGAGAACTACAGGCCAGTCTCCCTAATGAACATAGATGCAAAAATCATCAATAAGATACTGGCAAACAGAATGCAGCAAATCATCAAGATGATCATACACCATAATCAACTAGGATTCATCCCAGGGATGCAGGGATGGTTCAATATATGCAAATCAATAAATGTAATACATTATATCAACAGAGCCAAAGACAAAAATCACATGATCATCTCAATAGATGCAGAAAATGTGTGTGACAAAGTCCAGCACTCATTCTTGATAAAAACCCTAAAGAAAGTTGGAATAGATGGTCTCTACCTCAATCTGATAAAAGCCATCTATGACAAATCAACGGCCAACATCATACTAAATGGTCAAAAACTGAAAGATTTCATTCTGAATTCAGGAACAAGACAAGGATGTCCATTATAACCACTTCTATTCAATATAGTTCTAGAAACATTAGCCAGAGCAATTAGACAAGAGAAAGAAATAAAAGAAATACAGATAGGAAAGAAAAAAGTTAAATTATTATTATTTGCAGATGACATGATACTCTATATAGAAGACCCAAAAAACTTCCCATCAAAAGATTAATAGATTTAATAATCAGATTCAGTCTCCCAACTGGGTACAAAGTCAACACTCAAAAGTCAATATTATTCTTTTTTTTTTTTTTTCTACCAGGGATTGAACTCATGACCTCGTGCTTACCAGGTAAGCACTTGAACCACTTGAGCTATAACCCTGGCCCAAATCAATATCATTCTTGTATACAGTAACAAACTTACTGAGAGAAAAATTAGGGAAACAACCCCTTTCACAATAGCATCCAAAAAATTAAATACTTGGTAATCAATCTTGGTAATAAATAGGAAGTAAAAGATCTCTACATTGAAAACTGTAGTACTCTGAAAAAGGAGATTGAAGAGGATATCAGAAAATAGGAAGTTGTCTGTTGCTCTCGGGTTGGAAGAACCAACACAATGAAAATGGCCATACTTCCAAAATTGTTATACGGATTTAATGTAATCTCAATAAAAATGCCTTTAGCATACCTTACAGAATTAGAGAAACATTTCTAAAATTCATTTGGAACCAGAAGAGACATAAATAATAAACAGAATTCTGGGCAGCAAAGGTAAGGTATAGGGCATCACAATCCCTAACTTGAAATTATACTACAGAGCTACTGTGATAAAAACAGTATGGTACTGGCAGAAAACAAAACAAAAGAAAGCAAAAACAGACCCAAGGATCAATAGAATAGAATATGTAGAAACAACTCCAAACACATTTAGTCACCTGATCTTTGACAAGGTGCAAAACATGTTCACTAGAAGAAGGATAGCCTCCTTAATAAGTGGTGCTGGAAAAGCTGACTTTCTACATGCTGAAGTCTAAAACTAGATCCATGTCTATCACCATGTACTAAACTAAAGTCAAAATGGAACAAGATTAAATATTAAAACAGAATCACTACATCTACTTGAAGAGAGTAGGTGGAATTCTTGAAGGCAGGTGTAAAGACTTGATGAACAAACCTTGATTGCATGGGAAATACTACAAAGGATTAACAACTGGGATCTCATCTTATTAAAGAGCTTCTACACAGCAAAAGAAATCACCAACAGAGTGAAGACAACCTACAGAGTGGGAAAATTTTTCTGCCAGTTGTTCTTCAGACAAAGGACTAATATCTAGAACATTCAAAGAATTGAAAAAACACAGATGCTCAACCCAAAAATGGGCATCTGAAATGAACAGACATGTCTCAGATGAAGAAGTAAAAACAGCAAATAAAATATATGAAAAAATGTTCAACATCACTGATCATTCAAGAGATGCAAATTAAAACAATGTTGACATTCCATCTCTAGAAAGAATGGCTATCTTCAAGAAATCAACCAATAAAAATGCGGGTGGGGCTGTGAGGAAAAACTGCAGACTGGTGCAACCGTTGCGTAAATCAGTGTGGAGATTTCTCAAATAACTAAGACTATAGGTCCTATTTGACCCAGCTATTCCCCTTCTTGGTATCTTCCCCAAAGAATTAAAAGCATCATACTACAGTGATATATGCACATCCTGTTTGTAGCAGCATAGTTTGTAATAGCTAAATCTTGGAAACAACCCAAATTCCCATCAACCAATGGATGAATAAAATGATGGTTTTTTTTATACAGTGGAGTACTACTGAGCCACAAAGAAGATAAGCTTAAGACATTTATAAGTAAATGAATGGACCTTGAGACCACACTCTTAAGTGGAATAAATCAGACACACATGTAAATATCACATTGTCTCTCTGGTGTGAGAAACTGAAAATATAAGAACAGAAGAATAGATACTGTGAAATAGGAAGAAATTTTTCAAATGGAAAGGGAGCTGAGGGTGGGGAGGAAGGGAGGGAACAGAAAAAAAAAGAGAGAAAAAGCATAAAATGGAAACAAAGGTTTATAAATAAGGATGGGAAAAAGGAGTTGAAGGAGGTGAGGGGAATGGGAAAGAAGAGGAACTGAGATATATTATGTACAAGTATAAGTTCCCTATGATGAGTGTGATCATTATGTATAGCTAAATTGTACCAAGAAAGTTAAGGAAAAAAAAAAACCAAACACAATTACCAATCAAAAATATAAATAAAAAAACCCAACTTTATCTTGAGACAGGGACTCACTCCATTGGCCCAGGCTGGCCTAAAACTTTTGGTCTTCCTACCTCAGCTTCCCATGTGTCTGGGATTATAGGAGGGGATTAAGGGCATGAACCCCTGTGGCTGACTTTGTACCTATTTCAGTTACTATTCCGTTGGCAATGATTACTAATATTGTATTATCACCTTCCCTGGAGTTACTAATCTGAAGATACGCAGTGAAAAATACCAGAATATTTTAGTGTTAAGGTGCTTGAACATTTTGGTGTTTAAAAGAACACTAAGATGTATTGTTTCATAGACCAAGGAAATTTTTATAAGTCATTACTCTCATAATTTGACTATTTATTTTGTGTTCATGTTTGGAAATTTCATTCAATTCAGACATATGTTTTCTGTACTTCTGAATGTAATCTACATTTGGGTTATTTGGAGTCAATGTTTTCTCTTTTCCCAGATGAGTGGCCTCTATCATTATTAAATGTATTTCTAAATTACTAACTGTAGGGTTAGAAGTTGAGACTAACGTATTGCTTCTCATTGCAGAGATCAACTGTGGCCGCCCTCCAGAAGTGCGGAATGCCATCTTGCTGGGGAATCACAGCTCCAGGCTGGGTGATGTGGCTCACTACGTCTGCCAAGAGGGCTTTGAGAGCCCTAGAGGAAAGATCGCTTCTGTTTGCACAGAGAAAGGCACCTGGAGGGAAAGCACTTTAACATGCATAGGTACAGATTCCACCCTGCCAGGCTCCTGTTAACCTGCAAACAAAGTCAGTGGGAAGCACAGGTCGTCAAACCATTTGCTGGTCGCCTCCCTCTGTGCCTTGTACCTGGCTCTGCCTTTTACCTGGGTGGGCACTTGGTTTTAGATATGTCAGCTAAGTCCTGAAGACTTGGAAGGTGGGTTGAGTAAATAAATTGGATAGAAAAGTTTTGGCATCCATCTTTTGGATAAATTCTTGTTTCCTCTGCTTAACCAGCAGAGAAATTTTTCTCTGTGTACTGTTTTCTCAGAGAGGCATACTCCTAACTTAGCATGGCAGCTTTTCAGAGAAAAGTTGATGTTCTGTAAAAGAGAGGTTTTTCATATTTTTAAAAAATTAATTGTGGTAAAACACACAAAACACAAAAAATTACCATCTTAAGTGTTTTTAAGTGTGTAATTATTGTTATGTATACTTACATTATTGTGCAACTAATCTCCAGAACTTTTTTGATCTTTCTTTCTTTTTTTTTTTTTGCGGCACTGGGGATTGAACTCATGACCTTGCACTTGCCAGGCAGGTGCTTAGGCCCCTGAGCTAGATCCCGGGCCCTGGTGTTTTTGAGACAGGGTCTCACTATGCCATTCAGGCTGGCCTTGAGCTCACTTTGTAGCCCAGGCTGGTCTCGAACTCACAACAATCCGCCTGTCTCAGCCTCCCGAGTGCTGGGATTATAGGCGTGAGCCACCACGCCCGGCTTTGATCTTTCAAAAATTAAAATTCTATATGCACTAAACAATAATTTGCCATTGTCCTCTTCCTATAACCCTTAGCACTCTGCCATTCTTTCTGTCTCTTATGAGTTTGACTACTTAAGGCATCTCATGTAAGTACAGTCATGTGGTTATTTGTCTTTTTGAGACTGGCTTATTTCACTTAGCATGATATCTTCAAGGTACATCCATGTTATAGCATAAGCAGAATTTCTTTCCTTTTTTAAGGCTAGATAATGTTCCATTGTATATATGTGTCACAGTTTATTCGTCCATTCATTTATCAGTGGACTTTTAGTTGCTTCCACTTTTTGGCCACTGTAACTAATAGTGCTGTGACATGAGTGGGCAGACATATCTTGAAGATCCTGTTTTAAATTCTTTCAGATATCTACCCAGAACTGGCCTTGCTGGTGAGGAGGAGATTTGAGGCTTCAGTCGAATTTCTATTAGTGCCATGTGGTGGCTGAGTGTCACTAGGCAAAGCATTGTGAACCTCAGTTGCCCAGGATTGTGGTAGATCTTGGGTCTTGCCAAGCAGTTTTCCATAGGAAAACTTAACCAGCGCAAGAAAACCATGTGGATTTGTGGTGATTATTTGTCAGCAGAGCAGTGGTTTATAACCATTTTGGTGATAGGAATTTGATGAAATCTGTTCATTCACTAAACATCTATTTAGTGTGCAGTATATGTGAGGTACTTTTCAAGGTGCTACCCTATTGGAATTTATGGTACAGTAGGAGAAACCAATCTTTCCTCAAATAAAAATACATATAGTAATGTTTTGCAGAGAAATTCAAGGCATTCATGGACTTTTGAAGCCCTGGGGGAAGCATCCTTGGAAAAGATGGGAAACTCAACTTTGCTGTGGGGGCCCTGTCTATGCCATAAAATTCCTCCATTCATTTATTTCTGTTATAAATGCAAAAGGATATAGGCCAGAGACTTCAATCATAGAAAGCAAAGGATGAATCTCCAGAGATCTAGCTTGGCCTCTTTTAGAGTGATCTCATTGACTTGCACAGAGAAGCAAGGGCAAACCTGTAACAAACACCAAGGACTCCAGCATCCTAGGCTTACCAATTGGAGAAATAGAGCAGAGCTGATGTCTTACTGTACTGGGCTGATGGTCATGCCAACCTATCACTGCATCTTTCATAGCACCTCCAAGAGTTATTTGGAGGAAGTGGGGTTTGCTGCCCCCCTGCAAGTGTTCCTGCCAGGAAACTACCATATAGAGTCGCATGGTAAGAGAGCTGGGTTTGTCTTCTAGACCCTCAGCTGTTTGCTCCATTGCTCAAGCTGCTTAGTCTCCGCCATTCAGAATGGAGGCGGGGGCACCAGAATTAGTCACTACATGAAAAACCAGTGGATCGGCATGGGGCATAGTAAGCTATTAATTATCCGATCCTTGTAGAGCACTTTGAAGAACAAACATGTTATGTAACTGCTAATTATAATTACCGTCCTCAGCCTGCCACCTTTCACAAAGTCTGTGGCTCCAGCTGCACCCTTGCCATACGCTTGCACAAGCTTTGATTTAAGGAAAGAAAATCCATTCTCCCTGTGAGCTGGGATCTTTCTGTGAGGAGGCCTCCGTGCTCTCAATCAGGATTGGTAGCTAAATTCAATTTCCACAGATGCAGGCAGTGATTTCCATGCTGATTAAGTCATGATTCAGTGAAGATAAGGTCTGGTGGGTAGGTTGGAGAGGCTTCTGGAAGTGCACTAAGAGAAGCTGATCACCCTGGTTATTTTTTTTTTATTTTTTTGCAGCACTGGGGATCTGAACTCATGACCTCACATCTGCCAGGCAGGCGCTTAGGCCATTGAGCTAAATCCCCGGCCCTTGTCTTTTTGAGACAGGGTCTCACTATGCCGTTCAGGCTGGCCTTGAGCTCACTTTGTAGCCCAGGCTGTTCTAGAACTCACAATGATCCCCCTGTCTCAAGCTCCCGAGTGCTGGGATTACAGGTGTGAGCCACCACGCCCGGCTATCACCCTGGTTCTTGCTCACCTGCCCTCCTCTTCCTTCCTCCCCATTAGACACCCAGGTCTTCAGCCCCCACCCATCTCCTC
>RJWT010040287.1:0-12513 GCA_004365215.1 Cuniculus paca
AATCACTAGTTTGTCAGAGTTATCTTCCTCTGATGAATTGCCACTTTTGGTTTTTTGATGTCTTCTTTATATCCATAATATTCAAGGGTGTAGTTTGAGTTTCCAATCAGCTTTTTTTTTTTTTTTTTTTAGTGCAAAAGGTTACTCAACAGTGAATTAGAAAATGAAATGGAAAGGTTCTGTGACTCCAGTGGCTGTAGAGATGTGCTTCCTCAAAATAAGTCAGACTATTTAAGGTTTATCCTTTCTTTGAAGATAATCACAAATAGTCAAATAATTTAGGTTCAGTTTAAAGCCAGTAGCCTGCTTTCTTCTTCCCACTCTCCTTTCCTTTCTTCCTTTCTTCTTTTCTCTCTCTCTCAATCACCCTCCCCCCTTCTTTCTCAGTGCTAGGGTTTAAACCCAGGACCTCATGCTTGCCACTGCGCTGTCCTTAGCCCTTTTTTGTTTTAAGACAGGGTCTTGCTGATTTGCCAGGCTAGCCTCAAACTTGTTACCTTCCTGCCTCAGTCTCCTAACTTGGGGGGTTGGTGGGTATGTGCCACCACCCCCAGTATGTTTTCAATTTCTTGATCAGTTTAAAATTATGGGGCTGGGGATTTAGCTCAGTGGCATAAGCGCCTGCCTGGCAAGTGTGAGGTCATGAGTTCAATCCCCAGTACCAAAATAAGTAAGTAAGTAAGTAAATAAATAAATAAAAATTATGTTAAAAGGAAAGATGTTATACAAACCCATAAGATATCCAGGTCTATAATTGTGAATGCATGTGTTTATGCTAAGTTTTTTGCAAATTTGTTACACATAAATTCTCTCATTCTCTTAATCTTTTTTGTTGTTGTTGTTTATTGTTTTCTTATCCTTTTATGTAATTTTGGGTTTTGTTTTTGTTTTGTGGTATTGGAGATTGAACCCGGGGCTTACATATGATACTCAGGAGCTCTACCACTAAGCTACATTTCCCAATCCTTAATTATAATAATTTCATTTAATTCTTTTTTTTTTTTCCTACTCTTAGTTTTATGTATCTGAGCATGCAACAGCAAATTTTTTTGTGTGTGTCTTTTTGAGACAGTCTCACTATGCAGTTCAGGCTGGCTTTGTGCTCACTTTGTAGCCTCGGCTGGTCTCGCCTTGCAACAATCCTCCTGCCTCAGTCTCCTGATTGCTGGGATTACAGGAGTGTGCCACTATGCCTGGCTCATGCAACAGGAATTTAAAGCACCTGACTAATGCCAAGGATGAACAGACTTGAAGTAGAATCTATAAGTTAAAATGTACTTTCCCACCTTAATATTGTGTTCTTCCAAATCATTCTTGCAGCAGATCATTGCTTGCAGATTTAAATTTTGCTTCTTCTTTCCAAGGGGCATAAGAGAAAGACAAATGTGTTATGTAATAGATCGTATTAAAAAATCAACTATTACATAAGAGTTTTCTTTCACTATCTTCATTTCATGTCTTTTTTTGTTTTTTTCCACAATGGAGTACTATTCTGCCGTGAAGTCCTTTCTTTTCTCACTATGTTGTCTAAGGTTACCTGAGACTCCTGGGTTCAAGTGATTTTCCTGTCTCAGCCTCCCAAGTAGCTAGGACTACAGATACATGCTGCACTGGGTACATGATAGGATTTTTATTAACAGTACTTTACTGTTACTTTCTACTTCTTGATTTTTTTGTTTTTATTGATATTATTATAACTGACATCACTGATTTGGTACTTAATATAAACATATTCAGCCCTTTCTCATCATACCCAACCTTAACAGAGACAAAATGATGTGCTAGCATTTTAAGGGCATTTGACACTTAATTCAGTATTTCCCAAATTTATTTGACCTCCGGCCCCCCATTTATTTATTTAAGTGCCAGGGAGACATCAAACTCACAATCTCACGCTTGCCGGGCAGGCGCTTGTGCTACTGAGCTAAATCCTCCTAAAACCCCTTTTTGTGGGTGAACATTTCACAGGATTAATGTTTCACAGAACACAATTTGGGAAATGCCTAATTAAAAATTGTAACTGATAACCATTTAGCAAAGGTCAATTCTTTTAATAATATTGACTGCTTTTTAGAGTCTTTAAAAACCTTAAATGTATGCACACACACTAATATAAGAAAATTAGAAAATATGGTGAACCACAGTACCTTTTAATAATCACATCTCTTATTTTGGTCTTCTCTCGCCCTTAAGAAAGGCTGATAGCCTCTTTTTCATGCTTTTCATAACCCTGAGCCCCAAGTAAGGGACCAGGCTACACTGACAGAGAGCCCAGAGGAGAAAATCCTTAGTCTTCTTGTTTTCCTACAGTTTTATCTCCCTAGTGTCTAGATTGGATTCTGGCAAATCATAGTTATGGGATGGAGGAGTGAATACCTGAAAATGCTTAAGTGAATTACAGGAATGCTGCTTGACTTTCGTCTCATTGTGATCTGCTATAGTCATCTGTTTCCTATTGACATGATGGTACTACAGATAGATGGAATTAAATAGCTTGTTTTGTTGGTGAAAAATGTTGATAGCCATAATATTATTTGACTATATTTGGAAAATAAGATTTTTTGTTTTTGAATCCAGGGCTTCAATGCTTACTAAGCACATGATATGCCACTGAGCTATATACCCCTTATCCCAAATTAAGTTTTAAATTGAAAATTAAACTGAAGTTATACTAGGAAAGAATTTTTTTTCATGTTTTTATGATTTTAAAAAATGTTTTAAAAAGGCTATTATAGACTGGCATGATGGCGCATGCCTATAATCCCAACGCTTAGGAAGCTGAGACAGGAGGAGTGACACAAGTTTGAGGCCACCCTTGGTTACATAGCAAGTTCAAGACCTGTCTCAACTAAACAAAAAACAAAACACAAAACAAAATGGAAAAACAACAAAAAAAGGGCTATTATATTTATCTCCTATTCTGGGTAGTACTATGGGAAAATTTGAACCTTTTAGTATGTTGGTTGTTTTAAATTAACACAAATTTACCATAGTTTTTATATTATCTATGCATTTATTTTTTCAAACTTTTATGTTCAGTATGTTAGGAATGTCATTTTCATTTTAAATTACTTATGTTCTTTAATTTTATAGGTCCATTCAAAAACTTGGTGAATTAAATATTGGAATGGATAGCCTTGGTAATGAGGTATCGGTGCTCAACCAGCAGTGTAACGGGAGCAAAGGCAATGGATCTATTAGTTCTTCTATGACTAGTTTTGCTACACCACCCCAAGACACTAGTCAGAGGTTAACACATGATGCATCAAATATTCACACAAGCACTCCTCGTAACCCTGGATCAACAAATCACATTCCTTTTCTTGAGGAGTCACCTGGAAGCCAAATGTAAGTGCTCGACTTTGTAAAACCTGGAAATACTAACTTTGTTTTGTTTATTTTGTTTTGAGACAGGCTCTTACTATGTAGTTCAGGCTAACCTTAAACTCACTTTGTAGCCCAGGCTGGCCTCGAACTAGTGGCAATCTTCTTGCCTCAGCCTTCCGAGTGCTGGGATTACAGGCATGTGCCACCACACCTGGCTCTGGAAATGTTAACTTCTTAATAAATAAAAATGTAGAAAATTGAGTTTCTCTTTGGGAGCATTATTAAAAAAAAACTAGGGCTTATTATCTCCCAAAGATTTTTCTAAACTGCCTTCATTTATCTACATTTTATTCTACCAGCTTCTGAGTCTCTTTATAGTTATATTTGCCTTTGTTTTTCTTTTTGCTTCCTTACCACCACCAAAGCAATTCTGTAAGCAATTTTATAAGCTAGACATCCTGAATTTTTAGAGTTTACTTTCTTGATTTTCTTTTTTTCTTGCCACTGGCATCTTTCAACAATCTTAAAACTCAGACTTTCAGGGCACAGGAGAGGATGTTTATAACATGGTAGAATGATTACAGGAAAATAATTTCGGCAGCTCTGACAATTCTAGTAATTGAAGACTGCATATTTTTACTAACCAAAAAGTTTTTATCTTGCGATCATTACTACACAAGTGTTTATTTGTTTGTTTGTTTGTGTTTTTGAGACAGGGTCTCACCATGCAGTTCAGGTTGGCCTTTAGCTCACTTTGTAGCCCAGGCTGGTCCTGAATTTGCAACAATCCTCCTGCCTCAGCCTCCAGAGTGTTGGGATAACAGGCATTTGCCACCATGCCCCGCTCTGCTCTGCTCTGCTATTTTCTTTTTTGTCTACAAGAGTTAATTTATGCAATGGAAAAAGTTAAGGAACATTTTCTTTTATTGCTCACATAAAGCTGTTTTCACAGTAGTTCATTTAAAAAATGTATAACTAGCTTTTAGCACTTGGATGTTTATAAGAATTAGCCTTTTAATACTACTTTTACTTTCGAACATGTGTTTCTCTAATACTACTTTTTCATTATTGTTTGCATAATACTTGTTTTTTTTTAATTGTCTTTTTGAGTCAGAGTCTCACTTGCAATTCAGGCTGGTCTTGAGTGCACTTTGTAAAACAGGCTGGCCTCAAACTTGAAGCGATCCACCTGCCTCAGCCTCCTGAATGCTGACATTACAGGTGTGTGCCACCATGCTTGGCCACATAATACTTGTTTTGATTACTCCAAAGCTACAATTTAAATTTAAATATAATATACAATATAAACATAGATGATTTTTAAAAGACAAATAGTACTTAAAGCAATCATCTATCCTACCCAACTGTCCAATTAAAAAATTTCCTACAAGCTATTTTCAACCCATTTGTGTGTTTCTTTTGCTGTATATTTCTACATTTCTGAATAACATGCTTCTGTTACCACTTTTATTTTATTTTACTTTTTTTTTTTTTTTTTGGTACTGGGGATCAAACTCATGACCCCGCAGTTGCCAGGCAGGTGCTTACACCATTAAGCTAAATCCTCGGCCTTTTTATCACTTTTATTATCCAGTGATTCCCTAGCATTCTCTTTACCCACATTCTACTTTGTCTACCTCTTCATTCATAAGTATATATATATATATATATATTTTTTAAATCAGTATTCAGTGTTAATGTTACCGTGGCCTTGTGAATATTATTTGCAACTGGGTCATACAGTATAATATGATTATATTTCCTTCTCATACAACAACTTCTTGTATGGAATTGGCTTAATTTGGTGTGCAAAACATGCTTCATTTTCTTAGTATCTATTTCTAAAATCTGCAAATGTTTTAACAGAAGTGTAAAATCATAAAACTTCTCTCATAGGAAAAAAGAAATCCAGTAATTTCTTCATTTCATTCTTTTTTCTCCTGGAAGAAGTCTCTCCAGGATCACTCTTGCTTCACTTGATATTCATTGCTTCTAGGCCTTTTTATACGGGCCCAGAGAATTCTGACACTTTCCTCACTATCTTTTTTGGGATTTATTTTGTTTCTTTCCTGTGTTTGAGCCTGATTTTAGGATCTCATGTAGTTTACTGAAAAGGGATATATCAGAGGTAAAGTCTGAGACCTTGCTGTCTAAAAATGTGTTCACTGTATTTTATACTTGATTTGTTAGTACAGAATTTTAGGATGGAAATCATCCCTCAGTATTTCAAAAGGCACTGCTACAGAATCTTCCAATCTTTGTGTTTTTTGTTGTGGTTTTTTTTTTTTTTTTTTTTTTTTGTGGTAGTAAGGTTGAACCCAGGACTTCACACACACTACATAAGTGGTCTACCACTGAGCTACATCCCTCTAACCCCCTTTGTGGAGACAAGAGTCTCACTAAATTGCTTAGGCTTCAATGTTCTTTTTAAGTATTTTGATACTATTTTAATTCTTGATCCTTTGTATGAGATCTATTGCTTTTTCTGTTTTGGAATTTTTCAAGTCCTTTCTCCTGATGTTTGAATGAAATGTATCATGCAAAAGTAATCTATTTTCTTTCTGCTTAATACTTCATAGACTTTTTAAAGTTGGAAACATAAATTTTGAGAAATTGAAAGTATTATTTAGCTAGTTCCTCATCTTCATTTTCTGATTTTTTTTTCTGCCATCATATTTTCATTTTCTAAGAGCTCTTATTCTCTAAATTTTCCTTTTAAAAATAGTTTATGAGCCGGGTGTGGTGGCTCACGCCTGTAATCCCAGCACTTGGGAGGCTGAGACAGGCGGATCATTGTGAGTTCGAGACCAGCCTGGGCTACAAAGTGAGCTCAAGGCCAGCCTGAACGGCATAGTGAGATCCTGTCTCAAAAACACCAGGGCTGGGGATCTAGCTCAGCAGTCTAAGTGCCTGGCAAGCACAAGGTCATGAGTTCAATCCCTGGTGCCACAAAAAAAAAAAATAGTTTATGAGCCGGGCATGGTGGCACATGCCTATAAGCCTAGCACTCGGGAGGCTGAGACAGGAGGGTCATTGTGAGTTCAATACAAGCCTGGGCTACAAAGCGAGCCCAAGCCCAGCCTGAACTGCATAATGAGACCCTGTCTCAAGAAGAAAAAGAAAAAAAAAAGTTTATGCTCTTATTTCCAGGATTCATTATTTCCTAATGTCTGTAAGGATTATATTTTTGGTGTCTTTGTTTCCTGAATTGCTTTTCTTCTCAGTTCTTTTTTTCAGTTTTAATCCGTAATTTTTATTTAGGAGGTTTCCTTCCAGTATCTGGAAATTTTACACTGTCTAAATGAGTAAGACATTTAAAAAAAGAGAGATGCTGGGTGTGGTGGTGCATGCTTATAATCTCAGCACTCAGGAGGCTGAGACAAGAGGATCACCTCGAGTTCAAGGCCAACCTTGGTTATATAGTCAGCTGAGGACTGGTCTGAACTACATAAACTTATTGAAAGGATGATCTACACATAGGTGGATTTGTCTACATTTCGCCTCATAAAAGTCAAAGTTATTGAGTGGAAATATTTTACTAAGGAATCCTCAACTGTCAGTTTCAGTTAATTTTTCTCTTGGATCAGATAATTTTCCTCAGCAGCAGTCTCCACAGTCCAGCTTGGAGTAGCAAACAGTTAAGCATTGCATGTAGAATGCTGGAGCTAAGCAGAAGAGTATTTGACTTCTCACTGTAAAATGTGTGGACTTAATCATCTTTCCAGAATGGCTTTTCACTTCCTCCTTATACCTGTCCTTGGTATCACTGAATCTAAGGCCTCTTGAATGTTTCCAGAAAGTAGCTTTGAATGGAGTCAGTGAGAATCATTTGCTAAAAGGAAAACTAAAGATTGAAGGTGTGTGGCGTGGTGGCACCACCTATAATCCCAGCACTCAGAAGGCTAATACTGCGAGTTCAAAGCCAGCCTGAGCTACACAGTGAGTTCAAGACCAGCCTGTACTACATAGTGAGACCCTGTCTGGAAAAAAAAATGGATCAAAGGGATACATTAATTTAATTTCATTTTGATATTCAGACTAAACTTTATTTGAATTTCTGTTCCCACAGCTCTGCAGAGCAATCAATCACTAAGCCATCTCTTGGAGATTCTTCGGGAAGTCTTTCACGGTCAAGAGGGGAAGAGGTAATACTGGGGAAGCAGTGTTGACATATACATTTGCAAATGTTGTCCAGGGATTCTCAATTCAAATAAACCAATTTAGAAAAGGTCATTGTTTTTATATTGATATTTACCTCAGAGTAGAGTTCTCACTGAACTAAATGCTGTAGAAAGTACTTCAGATTAATGGCGCAGCTATGAGTGGGCCATATTAACTGGAATTCTGCACTGTTCTCAGAGCTTCGTGGTTTGTTCAGGTATCTCTGTTGGGCTTCTCAACAATATATCTGTTTCGCTTTGGAACCAGATATCTTTTCCTAATATCTTATTTTTTCTAAATTTAATCCTATAAACAAAGTTTTTTTTTTTTTTTTTTTTCTCTCCAGATGCTTGTAGTGGTCAAACAGGTAACATAAATGAAGTCAGTCATTTTCTTTTTTGGTGGTGGTGGGGGGCACCGGGGATTGAACTCATGATCTTGCGCTTGCCAGGCAGGCGCTTAGACCGCTGAGCTAGATCCCCAGCCCTGTTTTTGAGATAGGGTGTCACTATGCCGTTCAGGCTGGCCTTGAGCTCACTTTGTAGCCCAGGCTGGTCTCGAACTCACAACGATCTGCCTATCTTAGCCTCTCGAGTGCTGGGATTACAGGCGTGAGCCATCACGCCTGGCTCGTCAGTCATTTTCCTAAGTAAGTAAGAATATTTGTCCCTTGCACAAAGAAATACATAACCCGCCGGGCGTGGTGGCTCACGCCTTTAATCCCAGCACTCGGGAGGCTGAGATAGGCTGATCGTTGTGAGTTTGAGACCAGCCTGGGCTACAAAGTGAGCTCAAGGCCAGCCTGAACAGCATTGTGAGACCCTGTCTCAAAAACACCAGGGCCGGGGATCTAGCTCAGCAGCCTAAGTGCCTGCCTGGCAAGCGCAACGTCGTGAGTTCAATCCCCAGTGCAGCAAAAAAAAAAAAAAAAAAAAGAAATACATAACCCCAGTGTTTGTAGTCTTTTGATTTTTAAGAAAAGCTAGAAATTGAGAATTCATGTGAAATTTCCTATTTTATAAATGGCTACAAATTTTTAAAAATTTAAAACACTTGAGAATGGCAAATAAAATCATGTGGCTGTGGCTTTTTCTGTACAGCAACCCTTAGTAATTATTAATGTGCTGTCAGCCACACAGTCATTTGTCTGCCTTACTGTTATCTTCTCCATGCTAGTCACTTCCTTTTATATGGGTTGGTAGAAAATGTAGACTTTCTAGTCAAATAAATGTGTATGAATACCAGACTTCAGTTATGTAAGAAAAACATAGTGTGACAACAGTTTTGTCCTCCATACTCTCAGTGAGAATGTATTGGGTGAATACATAAAAACTTAGGTAGAGTGGGCGTGGTGGCGCCTGCCTACATTCTCAGCACTTTGGGAGCTGAGGCAGAAGGATCACATGTTCGAGTGCAGCTTGGTTTACTTAGACCTGTCTCAAAATAAAGAAAGGGCAGAGGCCATAGGTTCAATCTCCAGCACCACAGAACAAAACAGTAAGAAAACACAAATGCTACAACTTGGTAATGAGAGGCATAGTCTCTTCACTAATACAGTTACTATGGTCCTATCCTCTTGAGATACAACCAGAACTGAAGTGATTTGCCTTTGTGTGTGCACTTGACACTTATACTTCTCACAGACAGGGTTCAGTTGTGTGTGTCTGGGGTTCCCTTTTCCAGGTCCAGGCAGTCACAGTCAAGGTAACAGTATGCTTTCAAATGACAACAACAGCAGGAGTTGCCCGAGTTTTCATGTGGAACTGTTTCAACTTGCCTCTTTAGAAGAGAGCCATGAACAGTTAGTTCAAAATAAACATGAAACTCAAACAAAATATTATGATTAAAATCACTTTTATAGCTTTAAAGGAGCATTTTATAATTTTAGTTTGAAATATGAAAATACTCATTGCTGGAGATGACAGTAAACTTTCTTTTTTAACCTTAAGTGGTTGACTAGTCTTTCCTTTCTCCTTTGTCTCCCTCCCTCCCTCCCTCTTTCTTTCTTTCTTTAATGCAGAAGTCTCACTTTATTGCCCAGGCTGATGTCGAACATCCTCCTGCCTCAGCCACCAACTAACAGCTCAGCTACATTCTCTTCTAAACATAAATGATGCTCTGTTGTTTTTGTTAGAACATCTATATATGTGAGCTATTTTTCCCCTTCAGTTAAAGGGAACTTAAGGGAATGCATGTTTAATCTTATATTTTGTTTTAATCAAGAAAAACTTGAAAGTTTATGAACTTCTGACTTTGATTTAGCAGTGATTAACAAAAAACAGAAACTTTAGGGTTAGTTTGGATTTGTTACATAAAATATTATAGGTAATAAATGTGAAGTGACTAAGCAGGAATAATACAGTTTAAATGAATTTAAAATGGGATAAAAATGAATGTTTTCAAATTCATTTTTTTCATAGGATGACTTTTATATTCATTCTTCCCATAGGATGACAAATCAAAAAAGCAGTTTGTTTGTATTAATACCCTAGAAGACACACAAGCTGTTAGAGCAGTGGCTTTTCATCCAGGTGGTAGTTTATATGCTGTTGGTTCAAATTCAAAAACTCTGAGAGTATGTGCCTATCCAGAAGTAATTGACCCAAGGTAAGAATAGATGGTTTGTATTGTCATTCTTGCCTTAGTTTTAGAATTAGCCTTTTTTGGAATTGTCATTTAGTTGTATTTCAATTCTTCCTTTCTTTAAGCTTTATTTTTTATTTTTAATGCTTAAGAAACATCAATTTTATGATTTTTTCTCCCATAAAAATTTTAAATTAAGCCGGGCGTGGTGGCTCACTCCTGTAATCCCAGCACTCGGGAGGCTGAGACAGGCGAATCGTTGTGAGTTCAAGACCAGCCTGGGCTACAAAGTGAGCTGAAGGCCAGTCTGAACGGCATAGTGAGACCCTGTCTCAAAAACACCAGGGCCAGGGATGTAGCTCAGCGGCCTAAGTGCCTGCTTGGCAAGCGCAAGATTGTGAGTTCAATCTCTGGTGCTGCAAAAAAAAAAACAAAAAAAACTTTAAATTAAAGATTTAGTACTTTAGTTTTCCTTATTTCTATGACTGTATGTTTCGTTTTTCATTTGAAAATTTCTTATATTCCAATTCAGTTGTCTTAAGATAAAAACAAAGACTGGTTACAAGACACATATTTCTTATAATAGCTTTAGAGGACTATATGAAATTGGTGCTATTTGACCATTTCAGACTTACGAAAATTTAAATTTCATTTGATTCCTATAGCTGATTTAACCTTCTTGTTTTAACAGGTTATGGGATTTGGAAATATGGCATGTATCTTTAAGACATATGATTAAAACTAAGCTGGGCATGGTGGTGCACACTTGTAATCCCAGCACTTGGGAGGTTGAGGTAGGCGTAGCATGAGTTCCAGGCCAGTCTGGACTACATAGACTACAAAGAAAGACATGTTTATTATTACTAATAATTCAGTGGTAGAGTGCTTGTCTAACATGCACTGCAAAAAATTATTTGTTTACTTATCTATTTGTTTAAAATAAAGGGCTAAGGATGTTGATTAGTGGTAGAGCAGTCACCTAGTGTGCACAAGGCCCTGGGTTCAATCCCCAGTACTGGGAAAAAAAAGAAAAAAGATCCATAAGCTGTTTGGTAGATTTTGTGAGGAGTGAAATAAATGCCACAAAATGAATAGTTTTTGAACCAACAGATAACACACAAACAAAAAAAACTATAAGCTTTAAAAGTTTTAGTTGTAAAAAGTGCTACATGTCACAGTACACTTTAGCCTTTTTTTTTTAAGCTACTCTTAAGATATTATCTAGTTTAAGGAACAGAAGAATAGGATTTTTCATTTATTTGCACTTTTTTAAAAGCTGTCTTTATGGCTAAAACCAGTAATTTTGACTTTTAGACTAAGGTAGTATCTAACAATTGAAAAAGGAATAATAGGGCCTGCTAGGTTATAGTGTTATTAGTACTCATTGTGTATTAAGTAGAAATACATGGGAGAGAAAAGGCAGAATTCTAGATCAGAGAGTGGAAAATAGCATTAATGATCAAGGCAGAGACAAAGACTTGCATGTGTAGAGTAAATCTGCCTTTTAAGTTAGCCATTTCTCAACTTTTTGTTTCTTATGCTGGTATAGATGTTTCATAGACTATGGAAAAACTGGCCTTTATGCATTTATTTAGCAAGTATTTGTTGAACTTCAATGTGCTAGGTTTGGGGGCTAGTTGTACACAAAACAAACATGTTTATTGACTTCATAGAATTTCTGGTTTAGTGGGGAAAATGAAGGTTATACCAGTAAAAATAAATATGTAATGGTAAGTATTGTGAAGAAAAGTTACAATATTCTGTAAGAGTAAATTAGGGGGCCCAGAGATTTAGGTCAGCAGCATAGCACCTACCTGGCGTGAGGTCCTGAGTTCGATTCCTGGTACAAAAGAAAAAGAATAAATTAGGGATAGGGTGGGTACAAACTGGAAAATCAGAGAAAGGGCTCTTTGAGGAAAAGCAAAGGCATCAGCAAAGCTGAGAGATGAGAATGAGTAGAATCTAACCACGTGGAGAGAAAGGAAAAGAGAATAATAGAGAATATGAACATGAGATAAGAAAGAGCTAGGCTGTGCGTGTGTACGTGTGTGTGTGTTCTTGGAGTTTGAATCCAGGGCTTTTGCTTTGAGCTACATTTTCAGTCTCTTTTCCTCATTTATTTGAGCTATATCCCCAGTCTTTTTTTTTTAATTTTTGAGAAATTTAAAATTTTTTCTTTTGCTAAGTTGCCCAGAACTTGTGACCCTCCTGTCTCAGCCTCCCGGAGTGCTGCAGTTACAGCCATGTGCCACCACACTCAGCTGAAAGTTTGGCTTTCTGAGAAACTGAAAGCATGCAGATTGGTTGGAGTATGGTGAACTGGAGTGTGTTAAGTCCAGAGATATCCACAGGAACTTGGAGAGCCTTTTGGCAATCTTGGATTTTATGCTGAGGGCAGTGGGAAGCTGCTGAAAGAGAGCAGAGTGGGTGGTGTGATCTAAG
>RJWT010040288.1:0-12521 GCA_004365215.1 Cuniculus paca
GCAGTGAGCTTTTGCGTGGAAAACACATGTCATCCTCGGTTTCTGGAAGCTGCCTGCTGGCCTTCTGCAGCAATACCATAAAGGTGGTGGGGACAAGGCCTGTTTTAATGGGCTGAGAAGTGCATGGAAGTCAGTAGAGGGTGGGTAAGGAGCCCCTTTGACAAGTTGGGAAGAGAAAAACAGGAGAGAGAGTGGACAAAGGAGACAGATCTGAGCGAGGAGCCAGCTGAGGCCAGGAAGCTAAATACACAGTAAAGAGAGGGGACAATTTATGGAGCAGAGAGAGTGAAGAAGGAATTAGAGAGCTGAAAAAGGACAAGTAAATAGCTTTGACAACAGTAGAGGGGTCAGTTGAAGAAAAGTTGTGAATTTTTGGTAGATTCTATCAAATATAGCTACCCGATTTTTCTCCTGCTCAGCGATCTGGCATAGAAAAGAGACTAAGGTAGGACTTTCTGCTGAGGCAGCAATGGAGTTTTCTCAGTGGGTGCAGTGCAGGGACAGAGGTACAGGGGACTCAAGGGTGTTGGTGAAAGGGTGGCCCAGACAGTCTACTGTGGAATAAAAGCCAGGTGAGAGAAGAACAGGGATGAGGGATCCCAAAGACTGGAAGGAAAAGAAGAGGATGGCGGGGAAGGATAGTGCTGAGGTCTGTCTGGGTTGAAGCTTGATAAGGTGGGAAGGCTGGAGCAGAGGAGAGTGCAAGAAGCTGTGACTTCAGGAAAGGGAGGAAACAGAGAAGGAGGGGCCCTGCGGTGGGTGTGGGAGCTGGCGGGAGCAGAGGCTGAGCCTGAGCAGTTCTGGCTGGGCTGCAGCGGGTACGATGAGGCTGGGCAGCTGATGTCCAAGGCCTCTGCTGGGTCTGCAATGCCAAGTGTTGGCAGGGGCTGGACCAGCAGCCCAGGCACTGGGTGCGTACATCCACCTCCCTGCTGCACACCCCAGCTGGTGCCTTCACAGTCACCTCAGACTCAACGGGACACAAACAGACTCCGTCGTGTCCCCCACACCTGCTTCCCCTACCTGTGCTCCCCCTCCCACTGGACTGCCCTGCCATCCGCTCAGTCACTCAGGTCAGATGCCTCTCCTCTCCGGGTCTTTTCATTTCCATCTCTGGTGTATTTCATACTCCAGTACCCTCCCCGCATCTCACCACTCGCAAACCTTTAAGGCCTCCCTGAGTTTGTACCTTGAAAGGTTCAAAGCCTTATCCAAGTCTTCAAGGCCCTTTAATGTCTGTGTCTCTAAGCTCAATTCCAGGTTCACGTGTCTGTCTTCATTCTACTCACACATCCCCAAGTTCCAGCCAAAGGAATCTACCTCCTGCTCCAGGTGCTTGAGCATTGTATTTTTATTTTCTTTCCTCGGGCTGTTTCCTTGGCCTAGAATGCCCTCCACCTTCCCCAAGATGCCCTTTAAAATCCACCTCAATCTCTAGGAGCAGCTCAGATGTCAGCTCTTCCATCAAGCTGATTTCCCTTCGCCTCCCTTTCTGCAGTTGAAAGCAATATGCTCCTTCTGTGAATTCTCACAGGACTTCGGTTAAACTTCTTACAGCTGCATCATTGTGTCTGGGTTTCAGGAAAGGTCCTGAATTCCTGACCCTCCCTGTTACGCCGTGAACAATGGACAGGAAGAGCCAAATCTTTGTTTCCCATGTTACTCCCCCTGAGGTGCCTGGGAGTAACAGAGACTTTGGAGTTTTTTTGGATGCAAGTGGGAGTCCATCTTTCGGCACGTGGAAGCTGTGCGACTCAGGTGACTACTATGAGCTTTGGTTTCCTCATTCCTAAGACAGGGATTATGGCACTGATTTCCCAAAATCACTATGAGAATTAAATGAGGCAGCAAAGACAAACAGTGAGCATTTGCCTGGAGTGTGGTAGGTGTTAAATAAATACTTCCTATTCCTCCCAATCAAACTTCAGAATGTGTGGAAAGAGAAATGCAATGCAGCGAATCACATGTCCCTGAGGACCCTATTTCCAAGGGGACCTATATCCTGGGCAAGGGAAAGCAGCAAGGGAGAGCACCAAAGGCGTTTTCTCCTCTTCCTGATGATTTTACTTTCAAAATTTTCTTTAATGAATATCTTTTATTTTTCAAGTTGGAAAGCGTTTTTATGAGCAAGTGTCTGTATATAAACACAGGCATGTAAATATGCAGGTGTATAACCCACATTTACATTCATATTAAGAAGAGCTGTTTTTCACTGACCCTCTTTCCCCCACCAGGAAACTTTCTGGGTTAGCTCTTGAGAGTTTCCATCCGAAGACTGCTAGCTAAGCCTGCTTGGAAAATGATCGTCTCTCTGAACAGACCCAAAGACATCTAGATCCCCAACAGAAATCCCTCTCTCCCTCCATTTCCCATTCAATTTCTTTTCATTTGTCTCTAGGGCAACTCCTGCAATGAAAAGTTTTAATTGTTGTTTCCCACTAGGGTTGGAAAGGGCACATCCAGCATGTGTAGTAATTTGTCTTTTCTGTTGGCGTGGGTGATAGATGAGATGCATTAAGACAGGATTTCCTCCTCGGATCATGTTGCACAGACAACCTGCTCTCCTTGAGGTGGAGGGAGCCAGAGACCCTGAGAAATGCAAAGGTTGCTCCAAATTCCTAGTGGTGGGGAGATGCTGGATAAGGCAGGGACAGTGGAAAGAACATGCAGAGCCAGCTCAACTGTGTCTGGGCTCGGTTCTGCTGTGTCTTTGCTTTGTGACATTGGAAAGATGCCTTATTTGGTCTCTCCAGCCCTCAGCTTCATCCTTGGAGCCTTGAGAATATAATACCTATTTCCTGGGGTCTCATGAGATAAACTCAAGGTCGTTAAAGAATCCGTGCATACAGTAAGGGCTGAATAGATACAATCCCCTTTTGCACCTGTGATTCTTCATGGGTCTGGACAGGAGGCCCTTTCTGAGGATGCTGACGTTCGCCTAGCATCCATATGACACCCAGTTTCCACATAACTGGGCGTATCCAGTTAACACGGAAACATCTGCTCCGGTTCTCCAGAGATGGGTGGAGCTTGGGAAAAGGTGGGGTGATCTTTTAAGTCTTTAGATCCAGAAGGGTTGGCTGGCAGAGCAGGGGCCTAGGGAATGCATTCTGAGGGCTGCACAGGACTCCAGGAAGCAGCAGGAGCACCCTGTACCCAGGACCTGGAACCTGATTGTTGACAGCCTTCTTCTACAGATGAAGACATTTAGGCCCAGGCTGTGAAAGCATCACATTCAAAGATAGAGCTGCTGGCTGTCACTGGGTACTCAGTAGCCAGTTTTTGGATGAACAAACAAACAAACAAGAAGAACAAAAGTGACAGAAGTCTATCTTGCCCACTGGTCTGTAGAAGGCTTCTGGTCCTCCCCACCCTGCCACCATCTCTCCTTCCGACTTGCTCAAGTCACTGCCCTGAGGGATGGTCCTCATTCCTGCAGGCCCTGGCTTGCTTACCTTTGTGGACTCCATGGCACCTACAGTCCTTAGCATGGGAGTAGGGTGCTACAGAGTCTGACTTGAGCTTCCCTGTCCGACCTTACCTCTGGTTACAAAGTCTTTCCTGGAAGCTTCCTCCTAATCACTTAGGCTTTGGGCCACTGTAATCTTTCCTCTTACAATTCTTTTCATTTTCTACCTTGGCACCTTTGTTTACCTTAGTCAACTGTTTACCCTTCCTCTTGTTTGATAAGCACTTCCTCAGCATCTCCTGCTTTTGGAGTTTTAGTTAGACATAACTTTCTTTGGAAAGAGTCATGCCCTGTGGTCCTAAGGCACTGCCTGTCCCTCTGGAGTTGGCCAGTCATGGGGGATTCCAGGTGTGTCTGTTACTGAGCCATGGGTGAGTTCCCCAAGGGTAGGAGGATGAGACTGATTTGCCTTTGGGACTGCAACTCCTAGCCCATGTAATGGCATAGAGGAGGTATTTAGTAGGCTCCTGATGAATTAATAAATGAATGAACTGATGGATGGATGGATGGATGGATAGATGAGCATAACTCCTGTTCATTCCCAACAGCTTGGGGTACATTGGGTGTCAAGTGGGTGGTTGACTAGGGACACTGATAGAATTTGGGTGCTGAGATGCTCAGGATGAGGGCTGAGAAGGAGGCTGGGCTCTGACAGGAGGCTTCGTGGAGGATGTGAGCACCACGGTGGTAGACGTCATGCCTGCAAACGTGCCATGAATGCCCATGATGTGACTAAACTTGTACTGAGTTCATCAGGCCCTTGATAACCTTACCAAGCAAGTTCCATTATCACCCTAATTTATTGTTATCCTTATTTTGCAGACAAAGAATCCAAGCCTAAATTAGGTGAAATAATTTACCACAGTAACCCAGTTAGTGAGTGGCAAAGCTGGGAGTCCAACAGTTCTGCTTGGTGCTAGGACCTGTGCTCTTGGCTACCTCATTCCATACATGTGACATCCAACAAAGGGATTCCTTTGCCTGCCACAGAGTCTTGCTCAAGGTTGGTCCCAGTGGACCATGATCTATGAGATGCTAAGTGAATGTCACCTAAGTAGCTTGGATTACTGCATGCGCATGTGCACAGCATACAGTTAATAATGACCTGTTGTCAATGTTTTCATTTATATAGAAGTGGTCACGGGATACCAAGCTCTTCCTCATCCATCTGCTCATTTGATACTCACACCTGCCCCATGATGCTAGTGGCATTATTCTCAAGTTTTACAGATGTGGCTCAGAAAGACGAAGCAGCAAGATTTCTGTTAGTCACACACACTCTGGTTAAGTGGTAGGACTGAGAGGTCAGTGCATGTCCATCTCCTTGTCTTATGAGTGCTGGGGTTCTGAGGGTAGCTCAGTAATGACAATGCCCTTCCTCTTGCAAAAGAAGCAGATGGAGCATCACATATCACAGAGGCTAGGGTGGAGGCCATGTCTTGCATTCTTGAGTAAGTGGGCTTACTAAGAGTAAAGCCCAGACTTGACCTGTCCTAACCACCCCGACCCAATAGCTGAAGACAGGACATTGGGCCCAGGTTGGAGTCTCCTTCCAAGGTGGTTTCTAAGTTCTTCTTGCCATGAACGAAGGACTGGACAAAATAAGCACAAAAGGTAGCTAGCTTTTCATGTTCATTAAAGATAAGAAAAGAAACGCTCTGCAAGGAGCTACACAGAAAAGAATGGCTTTTTAACATGAGATGCAAAGCTATAAAATAGGAGAACATTCTTAGAGGTTTTTGCTGCGAAGCTTGCCTGAGGTTTCAGAAGGCTAACTGGGGCTGAGACGTGAGTCCTGAAGATTCAGCGGAAAGCAGTGTAGAGGGGACGTTCAGCACTGGCTCGGCTCAAGACATGCAGTGCCATGTTACAGCACCTCGACATCCGAGAAAACAGCAGGAGCGGGAAGTCCACATTCAGCTTCCCCACCACACCCCACCCTGAGACAGGTCACAGACAGGTGCCCTCCCTGGGTCCTGAGAAAGGAGAGACACCTCCAAAGACACAGGGCCACAGAAAAGAATCTGGAGGGACTTGAAGTGTTCCTCCATTTATTACCATTTGATCAAACACCCTGTCCCAGTTATATGATGTGTGATCAAAATATGTGTGAATGTTTAAATTTAAAAGACGTATGTTACGGTAAAGGATACATGGCCATGAATTCCCTTCAAAATAAAATACTTCCCCTCATTTTGAATACACTTATTCCATCATTCTTGTTGCTTTTTGAAGCAATTCTAGAAGTCTTTCCTTCGAGAATGTTCTAATGAGGCATGATTAAAAAATACACTCAATGCTGCTCTCCTGTGCCATCCAACAGAAAAAAACATGATGCTGAGTCCTTGTCCACCTTATTCACTGGATCTGATACCATGCAACTTCTGTTTCTCCCCCAAAGTCAAAATGACCATGAAAGGTCAATGTTGTGAATTGATTCAGGACATTAAGGCAGCCACAACAACACAACTAAAGAAGGTGACCAAAGAGGAGTTCCACAGCTGCTTCAGAAAGTGGCCATGAGGTAAGAGAGAAGAAATAAAGAAGGTAGAAAGAAGACTAGCAAAAGTCATAATTTATGAATCGTATTTTAAAGACTGTGACATCAAGACACAAAGTCACCCAAGTCTATCTAAATCTGAGTTATCTAGGTTTGCTTAATGCTGTTTTTCTTCTAGGCCCATTGCCTCCCAAATTCCTTCAAAGACATTATAAGCCTATAAATTAGCTTATTTGATAACAAAGGGCAGAAACCTGGTCTTAAGATAAAGAATTAGAGTGAGAGAGTTCAAAGAATATTTTTAGGCACATTTTAGATCACTCCTTTAAAAAAAAAAAAAGAAAAGAATGGGTTCTGCTTTTCTCCTGTAAATCGGGCCATTTACTTTCTGTGGGTGAGCTGTCTTTGTCCCTCCCTCAAAACCAAGAACAACACAGAACCTCCTAGATATTCACAAATGCCACGGATTTCCTCCAAAAATGCATGAATATCCCCAGCTCCAAACTGTAAGGTCTCTTCTCCTCTCTTCTCTCTTCTCCTCTCCCACCCCCATCCTCTCTCCTCCCCCTCCCCTCTCTCTTCTCCTTTCCTCTCCCCTCCCCCCCATATTTCTTTGAGTATATACTTTTAAAATTCTACCTAACATACCCCTTTATGCTTTTCACTGCCGCATCATGAAAATTCTTGTTCCAGGATGACAATCAGTACATCTGCAACCTGTACCCAGGGTGGGGTGAGTCAAGGTTCCCCATCTTTGCTTTTCTCTTTGGGCCCCATCTGGTGACCACGAGAACAATAGTGTAAGTGTGTTTGAAGAGAGGGCGAGTGCTTTGAGGGAGATGGATGGCAGTGTCTTTGACTGTAACAAATTTGATAATTTAGACATTCATCATGGCTTTCAATCACATCTCTTCTCTGCAACTCTCCAGTCTTATTTATCAAACAAGCTCACTTGTTTCTTTATGTCTTAATTTTCCTTTTGAAGGGTTCTGGGCCACATAAAACAGAATGAATGCCTGTGCTTTTGCTTACTGACTCGTCTTTTGTCCATCATGAACCTTAGTGATGGGTAAAGAAAAGATTATTTTCCTCCCCTGCAGTACCTGGAAATACACTAGTTTGTATTTAACTAATAAAAATTGTTTAGAAAATAGCAAAGCCTTCATAGGTGTTTATGGCTTTAAAAAAATCAGCTTTATTTAAGTATAATCTGCATAGGATAAAATTGACTACATTTACGTATACAATTTGTGAGTTTGACAACTGTAGGCAGTCATATCATGAATAATAACTATTGGTTTGACGAGTATCAAATATCGCGGTCTGTCCTGTAGCAAGCGCCTCAGAATCGTGCTGGCTCGTCATGTAACAGTTCCATGCAGCATCATACTCTTGATTAAGGAAAGGACTGGCTGGAAATTTTCCTTGGTATTGGCACGGACTTTTCAGCTGGAGCCATGTAGGAGGGAAGCACGTACCGCTGCCGAGGCAAGTCCCTCCAGGGGAGGAAAAACATTCGCTTGATAGCAAACATTATTAACTCAAATTCCCGAAGCAGCTGGAAACACAGGCGTGCAGCTCGATGCTACCCACCGTCCAGGAAGGGCCTCTCCGGATGGCTCACACCCGTGGCTCAGCTCACATTTACATAATGCTTTACAGTTAGAAAATGCTTTCCCAACCGTTTTACAGTTTAGAAAGCGTTATTGCATCCATTAACTTAATCTCTTCCTGGTTGCTGGAAGCTACACAGGCCCTCAGATGAATTTACTCAGAGTTGGATGATAAAAATCCTCCTCTCTGTGCACCTGTCTCTCCCTCGCCAGGCATGGGGTGTTGTTCATGGGCAGGCGGATGCTGCCACTGTGGTGGGACTGGAAATTCCCCGGTGACTATCCATCATGATGTGGTTTCTGGCCCCACCCAACGCTGGGTGCCAGATGAACCAGTGGAGTCTGACCCAACAGTTATTTGGAACTCTGGGTTCCGTAGCCAAGTCCCTGCTGCCTGGGGCTTGAGGGGGTATGAAGCAGTGATAGGGAAGAAGAATCCGGAGCATGCCCCAAGCAAAAGTCTCCTTTCTTTTTCCAAAGCCTAATTGTGGGGGTGAGGTGAAGTCCTTAGGTAAGTAAAGTGGAAGGCAATTCCCCTCCGTATCTCTGGGGATCTTCTTCGCCAGTCTAAGACATGCCCAGAGATGGCGTGGAAGATGAATTATGTGGATCCCCATGGCAACTGCCTTGTGAAACCAGGTGCAGTACCATGTTTTATGAAGGCTACCTGGGGCAATGAACCAGAGGACCTGAATCCCGGTGCCAACTGTAGGGTCAACCTGCTGTTTGCGCTTGAACAAACTTCTTAGAGCCTTCTCTTTTCACTAATTAGTGTATCGTTTGTAGAGGGAAGCAAGTTGATGATTTATAGATGCCTCCTAGAACTGACATTTGCAGACTCCACGGAAGGACACCTAAGGGTGAATACATAGGAAAGTAGTCTATTACAGCTTCTGTCTAGATGTCCCCCCAGAGCCTCATGTGCTCATAGGTGGGGCTTTGGGTGTGACCAGATCATGAGTGTGTGATTCTGAATCAGCTGTGCCTCTATCCACTGGTTGGCCTAACATAGTTCTGGGTGTGGATGATAGACTGACTGAAGAGGGAAGACCTATCCTGGGTGTGGGTCAGACCAACCAATAGCTTTGTAGCCTGGATGGAATAAAAAGGGAAAGGAGAAGGAGGACTTGCTGTTCCCTGCTTGACCCGCCACTTACTGCTTCTCCTCCGCCACGCCACCCTGCCTTGGAGTGAGCTGACTTGGACTGACACCTCTACAAACTGTGAGCTAAAATAAGCCTTTTTCTCCTTAAACTTGTGGGTGTTGGCATTTTGTCCCAGCAATGAGAAAGTAACTAAGACACAGCCACACATAACTTGGGGTGTGGTCCGAAGGGGAGGGAGTCTGAGTTGTGCTCTGTGATGCAGAAAACCAGCAAAGCAGGACCACTAGCTCCTCTCTCCATGCCTCCGTTCATGGCTCACACACTGTCTGTCTCCTCGTGATTCCTCCCTGAATTTAAACCCCAACAGATTCCCCTTGTTTGTTATACGTCAGTATTTGTGGAGAAGGTTTCAGAGCAGGCAGATGTGGAATCAAATATTGGCACCAACACTCGCTCGGCAAACAGCCTTTCTTTTCTGATCTATGCCTACTAGGAGGAATGAGGCTGCCAGCACTGCTGGGCTGCAAGACAGAATCAGGTGGAACAGGGAGGCGGCTAACGTGTACCAGCCCCTTAATGAATGACAGCTGCTACTAAATAATCACGGCATGTTCGCAGGGAGCCAGAGACATGGCTGTTCTCTCCCCTATTCTAGTCCATAGGGGCTGCCAAGGACAGCAGCCGCAGAAGTGTGGTTTAACTGTGTCCCCTGGAAGTCCTTTCTCCATGACTTCCTGCCAAGAACAGTCTCAGGGCAGGAAGCCCAGAGCTGGGCCCTAAACCCACACTTACCAGCTGGAGACAGAAATCCCCCGAGCCACGTTCCTAGGGTCTGTTCACACCCTCATTCGCTCAGTGAGTGTTTGTTCAGTACTGACTGTGTGCGGGGTTCTACAAAGCGGGCCTGGACCCCACCTCCTGCCTGGAGGGTTGACATGTGGTTCTGGGGAGCTGATGGTGGGATTTCAGGAGCTTCCTGGGCATGACTGATGGTTACTGTTTGTAAATTCATGCCCACCACGGTGCACAGGCCGGCCTAGTAGGCAGCTTTCCATTGGTGCGGGAAAATATCTAACATCTAAAATTTCAGGGAAGAAGCTTTATTTCAGCTCATGGTTTCAGTCCGTGATTGGCTAGCTCCAAGGCAGAAATATGGCAGAGAAAATTTGCTCATCCCGCAGCAGCCAGAAGCAGAGAGCAGGAAAAGGGCCAGAGAGAAGAGTGGACTGGGGCCAGGTCTGTCCTTCAAAGGCACAGCCTCAGTGACCCGCCTTTTCTGACTGGGCCAGCGTCCTCACAGCACATTCAGCTAGGAGCTCATCCATGCCTTAATCCACTGATGAGCATAGCGTGCGTCCCTGTGATCCAAGCACCTTCCAAAGCTTCCCTCTGAACACATGAGACTCTGGGCGGACATTTTTCATCCAAAGCATAGCAGCTAGGTATGTTAAACGGTGAATGAGGCAGGAAAGGCAGAGAGGTTGCTGGGGGCAGGGGTGTGAGTGAAGGACTTGCTTCAAGGCACTGGAGGGAGGTGAGGCTGGGAGGAGCGAGGCGGTGCCAGGTGCAGCCAGTGTGCCTCCCTGCCTCCTAGGCATGACACTCCCCAGAAAGGACACGAGCTGAGAGGGTGAGATGGGCATGGCATCACTGCAGCCATGGGAAACAGCATGCATAGAGGGGCACAGCAGGAGCCCCATGGCCGGGAGGAGTCTGAGGGCCCAAGTTCCTCGGGGCATCCTACCACTATAACAGGCAGAATCTTCCGTGTTCCCACAGCCACGTCACTGCGAGGTACCCTTTTCCTGCAGTACCAGCGTCCAGCAATTTGAGAGAAGGTGCCATCTGAAGCGGGCGCAATACACACTTCGCGTTCCTCATTCAGGTTTGGCTTATGCTGTGGAGTCTTGGTCACTAAGACACTGGAGCTAACGACATTGCCGATCTCAACAGTTTTAAGAAAATAAACAATAGATAACATTTGCAATGCTATTCTCACGCCCATCTTACAGGTGAGGAAACTGTGGCATAGAGAGATTGAGTTGCCTACAATCACATGGCTGGCAAGCGTCCTAGGTAGGGTTTGAACCCAGGCACCCACCAGGGCCACCAAGTTAACCACGACAGTGTACTTCCCTATACAAAATAGATGTGCTGCCACACGAGCTTACAAACTACTGGTGGAGAGAGATGGAAAAATCAACGAACCCATGAAATAAATCATCGGCAGTTGTAAAGAAGACAGCTGTCAAGACAGGAGATGGTCTGAGGATCCTCTTGGATAGGACAGGCGGAGGAGGGAAAGCTTGGGAGAGATTCGATGCAAGGTAAGAGGTGGGGTAGAGGACAGTGAGGAGCTGGCGTGTGGGCAGAGCTGGCTTCAGGCTGTCCAGGGTTGTGCTGGGCGCAGAGGTGGGCATCTTGGGAGTGGTTCTGAGACCCTGGGGCCTCAGGGTTGCAGCCAGCAGCTGGTGAGAAGCCACAGACTAGAAGAGAGGCGTCACAGAGTTGGCACAACAGCTGCAGGTGACAGAGCCAGGCTGATGCCAGGGGGAAAACATTGATAAACCCGATAAAATACATAGCGTAATACTTGTTCCTGGAGAAATGCTGATTGTAGGGCAAGGACCGGAGAATGAAACCCAGAGCATCTTGCAGCATCAGAAAGTCAGGATGTGCTTAAAAGAAAACTCACAGCAATGCAGGTAAAACAAAGGAACACAGAAGCCACTGAGAGGGTCCAATGCCAGAGCTTCAACAATGTGAGCTTCAGAGTAAATAAAGTGGTGGTGAGGGGGCTGGGGATTTAGCTTAGCAGCACAAGCACCTGCCTGGCAAGCGTGAGGTTGTGAGTTCGATCCCCGGTACCAACTAACGAACTAACTAAATAAGTAGATAAATAAATAAAGTGGTGTTGGATTAGAACCCAAGAGAGAAAATTACTCCCTGTGAGTCCACATGGACACAAATGCACAGGTTGTTAAGTAGGATAGAGTGGTGAAATCCCACCTGAAGAAGAATTCCAAATAACTGATGTAGATCTTCTGCCCCTAAGAAGACAAAACCTAATTCTCCACTCCTTAAATGTGGGCAGCACACAGTGACTTCCTTCTGTAGAGGGCGGTGTGGAAAGGGGGCAGGGAGAATGAGTAACTATGGAGGAGAAACCTAAAGATCACGACCTCAGCCAGGCGGTCAAGGCCACCATCAACACTGGCCGGTCATGATGACAACACGCAGCTCCCTTGGTGTGATGTGATGACCTCCACAGTCTTCCTCTCCGATGTCAAATCCCAGTCCCATCACGAGCCATCAGACGAATAAGGAACATTTTACAAAACTCCTGACCAGTCTTCCTCAAAACCATCGAGGTCATCCAAAACAAAGAAGGTCTGAGAAGCCATCACAGGCAGAGGAGACTTGAGAGACAAGGCAACTATGTGTAACCTGGAACCCTGGATGGGATATTGGGACTGAAAAGGAGCATCAGGTTAAAACTAAGGAAGTCTGAGCAATTTCTGAATTTCGGTACATAAGAAGTGAACGCTCTTGGCGTGTTAGTTGAGAGATGCACAAGACTGCTAATGAAAAATGCTGCTGATAGCTGTCTTGGTTACTTTCCTCATCGCTGAGACACAGTACCTGACTCACACAATTTAAAGGAGGGGTGGTTTATCTGGTTCACGTTTCAGGCCACGGTCAGCTAGCTCCAAAGCAGGAAGGCATGGTGGAAGAAAAGCTGCTCACCTCACGGTCAGAGGAGCCAGGGGCGGGGTGGGGATACACCCCTTTAGGCCACACTCCTAGAGACCCAGCCGCACTTCCTAACAGCA
>RJWT010040289.1:0-12522 GCA_004365215.1 Cuniculus paca
AAGTTTAGAAGTTTAACTAAGAGACTCAGCAGAAAGCCAGGGTTCTTAATTTGTAAACATCCTCAGCCTGTGCAAGAGGAGGGCACAGAAGTGGTGTGAGTGCTATACCCTCCCTGGGTGGGGGTAGACTGCTTATAATATAAGGGAGGAAAAGAGGCTTGCTCTTCCCCCACTTCTACTCTGGCTGCTTCAGCTGGCTGCTGCCTTGAAGTGCTGCCCTGGTGCCATGTCACCTTGCCTTGGAGCCAGCTAATTATGGACTGAAACCTCCATAAACAGTGAGCTAAATAAACCTTTCCTTCCTTCCTTTTGGGTGTCGAGTATTTGGTCCCAGCGAGAGAAAAGTAACTGAGACATATAGTATACTCTCAATGAATATTTCTCATGTGGATTAATTTATTTTGACCAGACATCCCCACCCACAAATAATTCTAACAATTTAAAATGTAAATAATATACCTTGGATTATGTAATGTGTGTTGTGAGATAGAATAAAACATACTGAGGGTAGAATAAAGCTGGTTCAAACCCAGAAATTCTCAATTATTATGTGAGTGACTGACTCACAGTAAATTTCTCTCTGAGACCTCTATGAATAAAATAAGGATACCCAGATATTTGATTAAACACCATTCTAGATGCTACTATGACATAGATATACAGATACCCCCAAACATGCACCAGCGAGTGTGTGTGTTTGTGTTTATAAAAATGGATATCTTATCATATTGGTTGCTCTCTAAATAACGTAATACACTAACCTTTCCTAATTAAAGTTAGGTTTTAAGCAGTGTTATGGTTTGTGTCTAGGTGGCCCCCCAAGCCTCATATAGTAGTCACGGAAGCAGCTGAATCTAACGTTTGTGATTGGTTTGTTATCTATCGCTGGGATTGGTGGTGTGAGTGCTACACTCATGAGGAGCTTCGACCCAGGGGTGGAGCCAGCATACAATGTAAGGTTGGGAAGTAGGCATGCTTTTCTTTCTTTGCCCTGTTTGCTCTTGTGGCTTGCAGCAAGGCTGCCCCTCAGCCACACCACCCTGCCTTGGAACCAGCCAAGTATGATCTGAAATCTCTAAGAACTGTTAGAAATTAAACTAAACCTCTCCTTCTTTTATGTTGGGTGTCAGGTATTTTGTCTCAGCAATGAGAAAAAAGTAACCAAAACAAATGGGTAATATGTTTAAACTTTCAATAAATAGTAGTATTATAGTTCAGATCTAAACTGTCCCCTGAAAGTCTCAGAGGTGTGACTTTTGGAAGGTGATTGGATATGCAGATGCTATGCTCATCAGTGGATTGAGGTAAATGTGCTGTTGTCAGATGCAGCAGGGTTGGAAGAGGTGTGTCATTGAGATTGTGTCCTTGGAAGGTATATCTCCCTCCCAGCTCCTCCCTTCACTCTTTTTCCTGATAGACATGGATAGAGCAATCTTCCTCTATCATGGCCCTCCATCTTGCAGTTTCTGGCTAGGAATCGACTGACCATGCATAGACTAAGATCTCTGAAACTGTGAGCCACAATCAACTCCCTCTCCTTTCAGTCTGAGTGTTTGAGATTTTTGTCTAATACATATAGCAATTATAATTACATGGTCAGTAAATTATTTTGACATGTTATTATGTCTGCTGCATACCAATTTCTCAGTAAGAATCTAATGAATGAATAAACAAACAAATGTCCTTTGAACACTAATTATTCTAGATAACTACCTGGTTATATGATTTGGTCAACTTTAATTTCTGAGTACTGTTTGGAGTTGAATGCATCCCACATTGCATTTCCTGTGAAGATCTACAAATGTTGTAAACATATGCAACATTATTCACTGAAAATAACTCAGTGTTGCTTTTATGATCAGAAAGAACTGCTTGTGATTGAAAGGAAATCAAATGCCAAATTGACCCATGACTCTTCCAGCTACTTTGAGGTAAGCCTCATTTTATAGAACTAAAAACCCTTCACAAGAGTGAACATAGGTTAACTGATTGGCACTATGTTGTTTGGGAAAATAGCATACAAGTGTTAGGGTATTTTAGTTCATATGGAAATCTGAAGTGGTAAGGGATTCAAAAAATATTTGAGCATCTGGAAATTAAGGACGAAAATTTTAAGACTATATCAATTCAAATGGTGTTTAACTGAGAGTGTATTATGATTCAAACAACTAAAAAGACTGAAACAGTGATGAATTTCAGCAGGTTCACAAAAACATAAAGGTGTTTGAAGTATGTACACTCAAATATGAGGCTTACTGGATGACCTCATATTTGGAGTCTCCCTAAAGATATTAACTAGGGCATCAAGAGGCAGAAATGATTAACAGATGGGGCAGAGCAAATACAGGAACAGACAGAAATCTTGTTGCCATGAAGCCCAATATCCAAACATCTACATTATGGAGACAGGAAATAGATAAGAGAAGGAGAGAATGACTGAAATTATGAAAACAAGGTGTTGGAAATCAAATATCTTACTAGCTTTCCAACCAGACTTCTAAATAAAATTATATTTTAAAAACTCGATTTGGCCAGGTGTGGTGGCTCACGCCTATAATCCCAGCACTCAGGAAGCTGAAACAGGAGGGTCATTGTGAGTTCAAGACCAGCCTGGGCTACAAAGTGAGCTCACGGCCAGCCTGAATGGCATAGTGAGAGCCTGTCTCAAAAAGACAAGGTCTGGGGATGTAGCTATGTGGCCTAAGTGCCTGTCTGGAAAGTGAGAGGTCATGAGTTCAATCCCTGCTGCTGCAAAATAAATAAATAAATAAAAACTCTATTTGAATATTTACTCTAGTGGGAATATCCTAATATTTAGCAATGATTCTGCTATGATTGATACACTGTATCAACTTGAGCAGTTCAGAAGTTTAACTGAGAGACTAAGCAGGAAGCCAGAGTGATTACTTTGTAAATATCCTCATCCAGTGCAAAGGAGGGCAAGGAGATTTTGTGAATGCTACACCCACCCAGGGTGGACAGTGCCCTGTGTATAATACATGCCAGGGAAAGAGGCTTGTGCTTTACCCTTTTTGCTTTGGTTGCTGCCTTGAAGTGTTGCCCTAGTACCACACCACCTTGGAACCAGCTGAGTATGGACTGAAACCTCTAAAAACTGTAAGCTAAATAAACCTTTCCTTCTTTCATTTTGGGTGTCAGGTGTTTTGTCCCAGCAATGAGAGAAAAGTAAACATGACAGATTCTAACCATCTACTAACATTAATTTAGGACAAGTATCCAATCTCTCTTTCTTTCTAATACTGTGGTTTGGTAGTTGGGGGAAAATGTCTTAATGAGAATATCTTAAATTAGCATTTAAACCTGTCTAGAATAGAAAAATACCTTTATACATTTAAAAATGCTTGTATTATTAATCTACTGAATGCAAAAACTAGATCTTTAAGTGCTTTAAAATACTTATTTACAATTCATTTAAACACTTGTATGTTGAGCTTCACTTATTTTATCAAATGCTGATGTGAGCCATCTAGTTCCCTAGAATTTTAGTGGCACCATAGAAGAAATAGCTACATTTTACATCTTTTCGCAAAACAACTACAGGCTGTCAATTTTTAGATTTATTCAAGATATAACATTGGTTCCTTTTATTTTTCATGACATCTACACAGATTGGAACACTGGTGTATAAGAGCCATTTGAGAAAAGTGAGGAACAGAATTAAAGGAACCACAACAAGTTGATAGACTTTCCCTCTAGATTCCTACTTTCCTTGTGTGACATAAAATGTCCTAGAACAACTTTTGGCTATGTAAAATGACATTTTGGACATAAACTGAGCTCCCTGTTTTGAGTAAAAGGATACAGTTTTTTCTTAGAGCAACAGAGCTATAAGCTGAAGTATATATTTGAATTTCATAGTGACTTTTATGCTCCAAGTCTTAAGTATTCAGGAGTTGTCTTTCACAGTGTCACTTGTCCTAATCAGTGCTTATTTGACTTGTAATGGACCCATAGTTTGGCGAACATCAGTCAAGAGAGCATAAGGACCTGCAGAGTGATTTAGAAGTAGCTATTGAGGAATCTGTTCTTACCCAAGTAATTTAAGGGATTCATTCTCTTCATGTTTGCCTAGCTCTATCATCACTTTTCACTAAGCAAATGAAATTTACTGCTTCTGTTGATATGAACAAGTCTAAAGTGATTTCAAGTTGGTAGCACTATTAAATAAGTGAGGAGACAGGACTCAACATGAATATTTAAAACAAAATAGAAATGAAACCAGTTGCCACCAGAACTGTAAGCAGAAAGAAGGGACATTTTCTCTCCTTCTATCCCTCTGCTTTGTGTCTCTCAATTACATCATTCTGTACATAGCCACGGTCTGAAACCTTTTAAAGGTCTTGTAATGAGTTTTAAAACTTTGCCAAATTAGACTTTAGAAAGAGAAATGCACATCTTTACTGACTTCTTGCTTGCTTTTCTTTAACTTTGCAAATTTTAGATATATCATTCTGTGCACAGCTGATCACTATATTCTTTCAAGTGTTTTCCCACTCCAGAAGTAATACATATTTATGTCTATATATAATCAAATAATTTTATAATAAAAATAGTTACATATGTATTTGCCAAGTTAATGATCATCAAAACACATGCAAAATGTCACTGTTATGAATTCTTTTGCACTTCAAAGTGACTGGTCTAAGCTCAGAAACCTGTCTCTGAAGGGCTAAATAATCTGGCACTGCCTCAGATGCCAGCCAACATGTTGGCATGAGTTTTATTATGCCAATCTGCTCAGTGAAACCACATAGAAGCAATGGTCACTATCAATAAGGCTACCAGATATTGTCAGAGAATCTAGAGACCACAAAATCTGCATATTGAATGCATATATTTGAGTATGTAATTATAGAAAACTTATCTGTAAATCAGGGAACTTCAGCAACTATAAACGCAGCAGTCTTAGAAGTGATCTCAGCAGTCATGTCTGGACATCTGAAATTTACAGCACATTGTATAATGAAACAGGAGAAGTGAGGTGTGAGTGTTGTTCCTAGTAACAAGCAAGCATAACTTTCAGATGATGCAGACAGAAACAGGCAGAAAGGATCTCTTTTGTTTGGCTCCTTTCTTTTCAAGGTAAACAGGGTTAACTTTTTAATTTTATATGTTTAATATGAAAGAGACTGTTTAGTGCTGGCTAGTAATAAAGAATTTAACAAGTCATTCTGATTACTATTGTTTTATAATTGTTATGTATCATACTGTCGTAATATGGTAAATCATAGGTACAATGAAAGAAATAACTTAGATATAGCACATATATTAAAAGTACTTAGTAGGTTCCCCCCTCCAGCCTCACAGGAACTTTCTGAGATGTTTATGGAAGCTGAAAATAGCCAGGTTCTTGTTATTTATACTACTGTACTTCTGAAGAAAAAATATGTCACATAAAGTTATTTCAATGTAGAATACACAAACCTAATATTGCTTATCAAACATTCCATAAAACTCTTGAAAACAATTCATACAAAAAGATTTCATATGGAAACAATTTAATAAAACTCTTAAAGTTTCATTTCCTAAGGGTTTCAGGGTAATGTCTATGTAGAAATTGTTTAAGTAAAAGTTGTAGAACAATATTTTTATAAAAACCAGACCAAGTAATACTGATATGCACATAATATATACACTCTTAGTCATTAGGCTGATTTAAAATGATATGTTACTAAGGGAACTACAAAGAGAAAGAATGAATAAAGTAGATGGATGGACGATTAAACAGACAGACACAAATACCGACACACAGACTGGCAGACAGACAGACAAGAAATTTGTTAGGAGAACTGGGTCGTCTGTGCATAGAATTCAAGATGTCATACCATGCATTATATGTAAGCTGAAGAACAGAGAAACCAATAGTATGGCTTTTTCCAAGTCCAAGGGCATCAGAATCAGACATGCTGATGGTATGACTCTCAGCTTTCAATCCATTTTGTCACACCATTCCTCACAGCTCTTGCCACATAATTCACAGACTGTCTAGGTGAAGTCAAAAGCCCACACAGGAGAATTAGTGGACCTGAGTAAAAATTATGACTCTGACTCTGCTTCGGTCAGCAAGTGAAGAATTAAATTCTTAAACCTTTTTCTTAGTTATAAAATAGGGAGGTAATAATACCTTTTGCTATGAGTTATTGTAAGAATCAAACAAAATGATATCATGTCAAGCATCAATTAGAGTGACCTGCATAGACTCAGTGTTATAAATAGGAGTTATTCTCAAGAAATGAACATAATAGCCAACTTAGGTACCTCACTCTGTTTTCAAACAGTTCTAATTGTCACAGAGTTCTGAAATTTGCCTCCTCACAAATTCCAACCATTGGAACTCATTATATTCACTGGAGCAGATAAGTTTAATTCCTTCTTCCGCATGAACACCCTTAAGAGTCTGGAACACAGCTTCTACCTGTCTTCATTTTATCCCAGTTGAGCATCTGCAATAAACATTTGTTGTTTCTTAACTATTTTTTTAAAGTGTAATTAATATATAAGAACCTTTAATAACGATTCATGCTAGAGTGGGAATCAGTATAAAACAAAACATTTTCTACCTAATTCAAATCTGTTTAGTAATAGAAATTAGAAAATAATCTCTCCATCAAGTTATACTTGTGAGATAAACTTTAATAAAAATCCAGGAAGTATATCCTAAACTATATCTAGCCTGTTTACGAAGCCATGTTCCAAATACAAACACGTACTTATCACCATAAATAAAACCTAACTTCTTAATATGAGACTTGTGACCACTATGTCTCCTCAAAACTTAATGATGATCCCCAGAAGTTTTGTTTTTGTAGGTTAAACCTATGTTTACTCACTGTGTTAGAAATGAAAGCTGAGATAAATATTTATCACTGTTCCTTCTCAATATAACTCTCACAACATTATCCAGAGAATTTAGACAAGAGAAAGAAATAAAAGGGGTCTGGATAGGAAAGGAAGAAGTTATATTATCATTATATGCAGATGACATGATCTTCTGGGTAGAAAAACCCCAAAACCCTACCAAAAAACTCCTAGATTTAATAACCAAATTCATTATTGCACCAAGATGCATAGTCAACATTCAAAAATCAACAGCATTCCTGTACATTAATAATAAACTCACTGAGAGAGAATTTAGAGAAACAATATCTTTCACAACACCATGAAGAAAAATGAAATAGTTAGGTGTTAACCCCAACCAAGGAAGTGAAAAACTTCTACAGTGAAAACTATGAAACTCTAGAAAAGGAGATTGAAGAAGACACCAGAAAATACAAAGACATTTCATGTTCTTGGATAGACAGCATGAATATAGTCAAAATGACCATACTTCTAAAATTGTCATACAGATTTAACACAATCACAATCAAAATACCAATAGCATTCCTCACTAGAGAAAGCAACCTTAAAATTAATATGGAATCAGAAGAGACCCAGAATAGCAAAACCAATTCTGAGCAACAAGAATAAGGCAGGAACATCACAATCCTGAACTTAAGTTCAGGATGCAAAGCTACAGTGATAAAAATTGCATGATATTGGCAAAAAATAGATGTGTGGATCAGTGGAACAGAATAGAGGATGCAGAAACTCTGAGCATACTCAGCTACCTTATCTTTGACAAAATGGACAAATCCTGCTTTTGGAGGAAAGATAGCTTCTTTTAAAAATGTGCTGGGAAAACTGGCTATCCACATGTCAAAGACTGAACATAAATTTTTAACTCTCATTATGCACTAAACTAGAATCAAAGTGGATTAAAGATCTAAATATTAAAGCAGAAACACTTAATTTGCTGGAAGACAAAAATGGGTAAAACTCTTGAATACATAGGTGTAGGCAAATATTTTCTTAACAAAACTCAGTTGAACAAGAAATAATACCAAGAATCAATAAATGGGATCACATCAAATTAGAAGTTTCTGTGTAGAAAAAGGAAGTCATTGAATGAAGAGACAGTCTAAAGAATAGCAAAAAATTTGTGTGAGTCACTCCTTAGACAAAGGACTAATATCTAGAATATATAAAAAACTCAAAAAATTAGATTCCCCAAATTTTAAGACCCAATCAAAAATGAGGATCTGAAATGAATAGATACTTCTCAAATGAAGAAGTTCAAGCAGTCAATAAATACCAAAAAAATGCTTAGCATCACTGGCCATTTGAGAAATGCAAATTAAAACAACTCTGAGATTTCATCTTACTTCAGAAAAAATGACTGTCATAAAGAAATCAACCAAGAACAAATGTTAGTGAAGCTGCAGGGAAAAAGGAACCTTCCCTTCCTTGTTGGTGGGAGTATACACTAGTACAATCACAATGGAAATCAGAATGGAGATTCTTCAAAAAAATGAAAAGTAGAAATTCCTCTCGACTCAGTTATCCTTCTTCTAATCTTCTAGAAAGAGTAAAAGACAGTATCACAGTGATGTATATATACTCATGTCCATAGCATCACAATGCTAAAACTTGGAAAAGGTCTATATATCAATAGATGAACAGATAAAGAACACATGATATTTATACACACTAGAGTACTACTCTGCCATAAAGAAGGATGAACTTGAGTCATTTGTAGGACAATGGTTGCACCTTGAGACCATAATGTTAAGTAAATCAGATGCACAGGCTTGAATACTGCATGGTTTCTCTTATGTGAGAAGTTCAACATGTAAAAAAATTACAAAATAAAAGCCAGACAACAAGAAAAAAAGAAAGAAAAAAATTACTGTAATCCAGCATAGACAATATACCTAAAAATGTACTCTGATTTGGTGCATTTTTTTAAATGCTTCTTGGCCTGTTAGTCTGACTGTTAATCTGTATTATGATAATTAACTTGGTAAGGATTTGCAAATAAATGAATTTGATGTTGCCAAAAATGAAAAATAAGAAGAGGGTTTGGAGGGAGAAGAGATGTGTTATATACATGTACCAACGCCCCACAAAGAAAGTAATCACTGTGTATGCCGAACATGTGCTCATAGAAATAAAATAATAAAATAATAATACCTTTACTATTAACACAAGTAATACATTTTTGTGGAAAAAAAAACATACATATATTTCCAAAAACCAAAAGGATTCCACTGTTTATATTTTATATGCTCAAAAATTCTTATTGAGTAAATTAATCAATGGAGGCAAAGCCTTATAAAAGTTAAAACTTCTGAGATTAGAAAATAAACATAGAAGATCTGGACACTAGCAAGCTGTTAAAGAATGCAGGCTTCAAGAGGAGAAAGTGAAGGAAGGGGAGAGAAGGGCAGAGACAGCTTTGGCCACTCCTGTAAATTCCTGTTCTAATAGACACGGCTTTTAAATAAACTTCTTTAAGTTCAGTTCAGTAAATTTCCAGAAACCCTGTTGCTCCCATTTGACGTAATGCCTTGCTGTGGCTACACTGAATGAGGAGAAATTGTCTTGGGCCACATACAAAATATATGCCACAAATAATTTGTGTAAAAACTTCCTTCTTTACTGCTCACTGTTACAGTGTTAAGGAAGCAAGAAAGCATGGGATGGAAATACTTTCAATAATCTCCTGCACAAGACCTCATTTTTAATCTGCAATCTTGGAGTTTTATTTTCTACAAATCAGACATTCACTGGCAAATTTTTGAATAAGAACATTCAATTACTGTTCCACTATCCCAATTAGTGGGGCTTCTAAAAGTCTGATTCTAGAAAAATATTCTATGTGATCAAGGTTGAAAACATATTTGGTTATCTAAACAATAATTCTGAATACCATCAGAAACAAATAAAAATTTTTGAAGATAATTATTAATTGAGGCTACCATAAATTTTCAGTTGTTAGGAATCAGACTTGAAGTAGCTTGGTAAACTTCTGAACCTACCAAGACAAATATACAGGTCAAAGTTTATTTTGCAATGTATGTTGTCTTGTTTTGCTGCTAAATCCAATCAAAGGTTTCAGAGAAAATTTCAGTACACACATAGTATAAAGCAATGGCAGTGAATCTACAGCTCGCGTGCCACAGTGGGCATGCAGTTGGCCCAGCAGCTGAGCATCGGATAATACTTGTTTCTTCTCAGCCAAAGCTTCAGTATTTGGGTTTAATTGGAGTGTTGGCGCTTTGCAATAAATAAGTGGGTTTTGGGCTGCACTTTGGGCACTCATGTGTAAAATTTTCAGCCTAGGAGGCAAAAAAAGTCCTTTGAATAACTTCACATTGCAGTCTTTTTCTGGGTAAATTTTGATGTACTCTGTTAACTCACCACCCAGTAGGACTTTTTCCTCCTTCAGTATAGAATAGTTTTTTACGTAGTTCTCTTTTGAACTCCACCAGAGCAAAAACTATACCTAAATGATCAGAATTCATATGCTAATTACTTTAGCAATTAGGTGAATGGAAGGTAGAATTTCTGCTTGTATTTTTTATCTATTTTAACTGAACAACCTTTAGTATAAAATAGTTCTTTTTTATTTTTTATTTTTTTTATTTTTTAACAGTCCAAGTGAGACATGAGGGAAAACATCTGTCTTTGACATTAACTGAGGGCTATGTTAGGACCAGCTCTGAAGGGATGTGTATCGAATGATTCATGGTAAGGCTATGAAATTTGCTTCTTTTTCTGAGGTCCAGATGTCAAAGCTCATGAAATCATAGGCCCCTAAAAAAACAATGCTCTCCTTCCAATCCTCAGCAGGTTAGACCTGCCCTTGCTAACTGCTAAATAGATGCCAAACACAGACTACATGAAGAGGAGCCAGAGGGGATATGTAGTTCTGTAGAAGGGTCAAATACATGGTTCAAATCACAGTCTCAGTGCGTACTTGTTTCTTAAAGGAGGGAAGTATCTGTATTCAGTACTAGGGATGGTCCTGGGAGACTACCTTGTATTTTATTTTACTTCTGTTATGTAAAGGATTCAGGGAAGGGTAGAAACAAAATACACATAAACCACCAACATGGGCACACACACATCCAGTTAATCATGTAATGATCTGCTTTCATTTCACAAAAGCAAAACTATGCAATGCTAAAAATTGAGTAGCCTCTCTGGAGACAAGGTTTAGAACGTCATTTATTAATGTTACTATTAGATGCTCAAAAATTTCATGCCTTTCCTACTCTGTGGGAAATGTGAGCTGATGATGGCAATAAAAAATGGCATTTTTCTGAGCCTTACTCCAGGATCATTTTTTTTCCCTTTTGTATTTTAGCTCTTAATTATATGTAGTACTTACTATTGCATATTCACAATTAAGTTAGGCTATATCCTCCTAGGATTTCTTCTGATATTTCAAGTGAAGTACATAGATGTCTTTTCTACTTTTCAATCTGGGATAAAATATATATCTATAGGGAATCTAATTCATTGTGGTTTCATTCAATAAATAAAAAGTTTCCCAGAACAATTAATATTAGGAGGGGCTGAATTAAAATTAGTAACTGTATACACATGCACACACAAAATCTCCTCTAAGAGTACAGTGGTAAAGACAGTAAATCATAATCAACTTTTTCTAAGGATTATAAAACAGAAAATAGTTGTCAATTACTTGTCACAGGATGGGAGAGAAAGTGCCACAAAGGAAGAAAAAAAAAATCATTACCACTCTAGTCACTTTGAAAAAGGTGGAAAGAAGAAAATAAATCTACCTGACCTGTACCTTTTATTTTTGAAAATTCTACCCATTCTCTTTGTGGTACATCTCAATATAGGAAACATGTTTCCCTATGTGTTATTTTTCTCATTACTGGAACACAATTTCCAATACCCACAATTTAAAAGAGGAGAGGTTTACTTTGGCTCACAGTTTCAGTGGGTTCTGGTCCATGATCAACCAGCTCCAATGCATAAATGGCAAGGTGAAAGGGGCTAAGTGGAAGAAACCTGCTCATCTCATGGAAGCCAGGAGGCAGAAAGAGCAAAAGAAAGAGATGGAGCGGGAGACATATCCTTCAAGGTCATGCCCCTAGTAACCTACCTCTTCCAACCAGGTGCTACATCTTAACAGAACATTTAGCTAGGAATTCATCAATTAATTAATCCACTGGTGAATATAGCACTACCAGGACCCAATCACCTTCCCAGTCTCTGAACACATGAACCTTTGGGAAGCCATTCTAGATCTAAACCATAATACCCCAGATTGAAACCCTCCCTTTTACAGTGGGACAGTGAACGAAGCAGTGATGAGAATCCATACTCTTAGGTCTGGTCATCTTTTTGAACTTCTGGAAATTCAAATGCGAAACTATTTATACTAAACCATGTATCTGTGCACTCCAGTTTCAAATCTGGTTCTTTCTCTATCACAATACAATTGTGACTGACATTACTGTAAAAAAAAAAAATGGATATTGCCAGGCCTGGTAACGCACACCTGTAATCCCAGCTCTTGGGAGGGGGAGACAGGAGGATCACTGCAAGTTCAAGACCAGCCTGGGCTACAAAGTGAGCTCAAGGCCAGCCTGAACGGCATAGTGAGACCCTGTCTCAAAAAGACAAGGGCTGGGGATTTAGCTCAGT
>RJWT010040290.1:0-12505 GCA_004365215.1 Cuniculus paca
CAAACTACCCATACTGTAGCATCCAAGGAGTTCCACTCTTCATTATATACTGTACATCCAACCACTATATATAGTACATCAAGCCGTGTACATCAAAACCCATGCAGAAAAAAAGATAATATAATTATTCATAATAGCCTAAACTGGAAATAACTGGTATTTCTAGTAAATAATAGAGCACATGAGTAATTTTTATTATGTTTATACAGTGGAATGTCATAAACCTGTGAAAATGATGAATTACTGCTACACACAATAATATGAATTCCTAACATGATATTGTATGAAAAACTTCAACCTCAAAGAATACATACTACAGTACTTAATTGACATAAAACACAAAAACAGATAAAACAAATGCATGTTAGAAGTCCAGATAGTGGTTTTGTTTGTAAACAAAAGAGGACACAATAATTGTTCACTGACAATAGTCATTCTTGATCTCAATAGTGGCTACCTAGAGACATTCTAATGATCTTTATGATCAATTTTCCAGCTGTATGTCTATAATTTGTACAAATTTTGGCATAATTGCAGTACTTCAACAAGATTTCCATTTAAAAAGGAAAACTGGATATGTATATCTATGTATAAAATAGTATTATATATGATTAAAATGAATCTAACTTTTAAGTATTTTAGAGAAACAAACTCTTTTTGAAAACTAGATCTCTCTGCATTGATGCCTTAAAAGCTATTACCACTAAATAACTGGTGATGGTGAATGCTTTAAATTGAAGCTGCTGGAAGGCTTTCTCTGTTCTTTGCAATAAGTAAGTGCTTCCCTTACAAAATTCTTCACTCTATAAATACCTAGGAGACCTTAAAGAGTGTGCATGTGTGTGTGTGTGTGTGTGTGTGTGTGTGTGTGTGTGTGTGCACATGTACACATGCTGACAGTAGGAGACTATATAGGCAGGTATGTTCCTCTCAAAGATCTAGATGTTTCTCCAGTCTTAAGTTTGGTAAAATTCATGTTGCAAGAGTTTTGTCTTCAAAAAACAAGGATAGGTTAACTATCAACATTGATCGGTGCATTTAAATGCTTAAAAAAATTACCTCTAAATGATCTTCCTTCAGCTTATAGTCTGGCAGGATAGCAGAAGAGATACCAGCTAAGAAGGTGGAAGGTTTTCCATCCACCTCCTGAGTACCCATTGTGTCTTCTTAAAGCTCCTATATTTAATGCTCATTCACACAGATACTGCACAAGTTCCTTGGATAGGCATTATAGGACAGCCACAGCCAGTGGCCATAAGAGAAACTCCCACATGTGCTTTCTCTCCTAGAGAGGACCTATACTCCTCTATACCCTACAAAAAAAGCTTAACATATTTACTGATATTTCTAACATATATTGTCTTTGACCTCAAGAATTTTTATCCAATATAGGAATTCTGAAATTGTAAAAGTCCCTCACTCTGTACCTCTGCTAAATGTGCCTTTGCTTAGCTCAACTAGATTGGAGCTTCCTCTTTGAAAAACTACTCAGGACCATAATTCCTATAAAAATGAGGTTTTTCTGGCTTTCTTTTGTCAATATCCTTCCAGAAACCAAAATTTGACCACTGTGAAGTGTTGCTGAAACTTTCCTAAATTCAATTACTATACTTGTCTATTGACTTTCTGGCTGTTTGTCTGTCTACCTGAAATTCCAAATGAGTCATATTTTAACACTATTGGTTTTCCTATCAGGATTTCTCATTTTTGGATAAACAATTTGCACATTTATTTCAAATGCTTCCTGACACAGATTCCCACCTTCCCTGAGGTAAAAGTAATTCCACCTATAGATTGTGTAGTCAGCCCCTGATCAACAGTGCCTCATAATGCCAATCCCACCTGTTGTCCCATGCAGACTTTGGACTATACAAGCCAGCTTCACATATGTAAACTAATTCATTGTAATAATGTGTGTGTTATATGTTATACATGTGTTTATACATACATACATATACATATATCTGGATTTCTGACCCATAGTGTTCCATGCATATCATGATAAAATAGTTATTATCTTATACCACAATGAATTATCTGTTCTTCAGCAAAAAATAATCAGAACATACTCTGTTACTCAGCCATCTTCTAAAGATTTCCCTAAATCACTGAAAAATACTGATCGTGTATACTTTGTGTCCCTCTAATATTTAAGATAAAAAGGAAATTAAGATGCTGTTCCTGAATCCAAACATAGTTATTCATTACATCACTGACCTCTAAAACTAAAACATGCCTTTCTTTCTGTCTCATCAAGAGTACATCAAAAATATATAAGACAAAAATCTTTCTAATCTCTTCCTAAGGAAGTCAAGTATATTTATAACATAAATTTCCTTTCTGTCATGTGTGAGGATCACAAAAATAATAATGATAGCACATTAACAGTAATAGACATTATTTGTCTAGATGTAACCTCTATATTTTCTTAGAATTTCTATTCTCTAAAATTTCCCCCATTCTTCCCTCCTTTTTTTTTTTTTGAGTGTCCCGTTAGAAGTTCCTCTCAAATAAGCATAGAGACATGTTCCATCTCCACCTAGCGTGTGCCCTCTATTCATTTTTCCCTTCGCTTCTTCAACACCCTTGTGGCGTGTCCAGTGTTGAACCTGACACTAATCATGAGTGTGAAGTCTTGCGAATATGGTGCGCTAGCTTACCCTCAGCTTCTGCTGTCCGTGGTGCTGATTTCTGCTCCAAGGGTATCATAACCTAATGACACAGAACACTACCTCATGCCACGAATGAAGGCGCTGACTCCAGACATCAGAGCCAGAATCTCAGACACAAGATTTTGTCAGGTGTGACCATGAAAGGTCTTGAGTATTCCCAACGTGCTGGGGCAGGGTTTGACGGAATCTACAAATGTTATTAGTATGTCAGTGCTCTAAACATACTAAAGTTCCATATTCTCTGTATGTGTGTTGTCTCCCCTTGTATTTTTGAACCATGTTTGTTTAATGGGCACCAATGTAATCCTTCTCAATGCCCTCAATGTGTTCTCAAGTTTTTAATGATTTTTTTATTTTTATTTTTAGTCTTCCATTTTCTAGAAGTGAATTCATTCAATTTGAAAAACAGAGTATGTTCTGTTCAAAATTAGTCATCACTGCTAAATTACCAAGCTTCCCTGTTAATTTTCCCTCTCTTGGAATAAGCTCATTCTCAAGTGTTTTTTTCAGACTTTCAAACAGACACAGAGTGAATCTGTATTTATTCTAATGTATTTAATTCTAATAAGAGCAGGACTCAATCTTTAAATGGGAATTCCTGCTACACCATATCTCATGAGTAGCTAATTTAGTTTCAGGAAAGTCATGAGTTTTTGTTAGATTCTGATAAGTGAAGAATCCAGAATCATAATTTTAATTAAATTATCTAAATAAAGTCTCATGATTTATGTGCTGGACTTCTGGGAAGACGGTAGAGGGATGAACAGCAGAGAAAGAACTTATCCAAGATTTCATGTCCAGACAGTGGAATATAGCAATGTGAGGATAAGAACAAGGAGGGAAGTGGCTCCCTGGCACCCAGGAAGGATCTGAAATGAGAACTGAAGCCCACAGGGAAAGTAAAGAAACTGCAACAAAGAAGAAGGAGGTGGCAGGCAGTGCTTTCTTCCTGAGCTCATATTCACTGCATGCGAGGGGTGGCTTGAACCTGCAGAGGCACAGTGACTACTGGTGCCTCCAGAGGCCTCCATGGAAAGAAAAACCAGGGCAGTGAAGCAGTGGACTCAGTGGACTGTAGTGGCTAATGAGTTTTTCGGGTTTGGTTGTTCCACAGGAGAGGTCAATCAACCAGAAGCCATATTGGTGAGAGGCCAACTAAGCTTGGAACACAGAGCAACTGCTGGCTCCACCCAATGGCCATGTTTCAGGCTGAACAGGTCTGGTTCAAGTCTCCCAGCAATAAACCAGATTGAACTTCAGTGGAAATAAAGGTGCAGCCTTGCTAGGATTGTCCACTGTAAAACTACTGTTGGATTGCTGGGATTAATCAACATGGGTCTGGACTCTGTCTGCCCATGTTGTCTGCCAGTGACTACAGAGATGCGCCTTTCTTTTTTTTTCTTCTTTTCTCTCTTTTTTTTCTTTCTGTCTCTTCTTGTTTTATTTTTGTTCTTCATTGTTTGTTCTTGTCTTTTATATGAGTGTAAACAATAGTTTCTAGTTTTTGTTGTTGTTGATCTGTTCTGTTCTGTTCTTATTTTTTATTTCTTCCTTCTGTTTCCCTCTTGCCTTCTGCACCAGTTTCCCAAAATTTGTATGATCCTCCTTTGTTCTCCAGCCTTAATTCTAATCACTTCCTTTCCTTGTATTTCTCTATTTTCCACCTAACTGCTTTTTAATTTTCTGCACTGAGGGTAAAGCTACCATATTGAGGCCTTATTTATTGCATACAATTTTCTGGCTCATTTTAGATTTTTGTTGTGTAAACATAAATCTAGTTCATATAGACAAATGGGGCAAATGAATAGTTACCTTATTTTGTCATTTTCTTTTTTTTTTGCGGCACTGGGGATTGAACTCACGACCTTGCGCTTACCAGACAGGTGCTTAGACAGCTGAGCTAGATCCTCAGACTATTTTGTCATTTTGTAGGCTATGTTTGATGGTATTGCTATTGCTGATTATACCACTTTAGTCAAAGTGACGTAATTGTTCTAACCAGTTGTTCTTCCTGGTATACCAAGACTGAGATTGCTATGATTCACAAAGGGTACCACAGGCCAGTGCCAAAGAACCAGGGGGTGCCAAGTGAACAGCAATTTCTCATCCCCAATATATTGAGGGGAAAAGATCTTGTAATAGTCTTGGAACCCAGAAGTTTGCAGAACATGGAAACACTTCCGATGGCTGATCATTTCCTGATTGTTCTAAATACTAGCAATAAAGCTGCTCACTTTAGGCAATTTATAAGCATCAACTCAGGAAATAAACTAAAAAAATAGAAAGTGAGAAAACACTTAAACAAGATACAGCCCCAGACATCCAGCTCACCAAAGGCAAACCCAGGGGGCAATGAGGTCAAACAAGCCAAAAGCCATAAAACAGATTCAAACAGATATCCAGATTAAAAATTCCACTGACAGTATAAACAGCAGGATGAGCCAATGTGAGAACAGAATCTCAGATAAAAAAGACAGGATTGCAGTTAGTGAGCATAAAAGAAATAGCAAGGGACCATGAGAAATCAATCCATCAACTTCTAAATGATTCAAAGAAGAAGAACATAAGATACATCAGAGTAAATGAAAAAGCAGGTGATAGCATAAATGATATAAAAAAAAACAACTTGTTCACAGACATCATGGCAGAAAATTTCCTGGGAAATGCAAAAAGAATTTGCAATACATATAAGTGAGGCATATAGAACTCCAATTAGCCATGATCAAAAATCATCTACAGCAAGGGATATAATAGTCAAGGTTCCAAAAATTCAACACAAGAACAGAATATTAAAAGCTATTAAAGAAGAGAAACAAATCACCTATAATGGAAAGCCCACCAGAATTAGAGCAGACTTCTCAACACAAACCCTCAAGTCAAGGAGAGCTTGGAGTAAAGAATTTCAATCTCTAAAAGAAACAACCTCCAACCCAGATTGATGTACCCTGCAAAACTATCTTTCAAAATTGGTGGAGAAATAAGATACTTCCATGACAAATAATGCCTGAAGAAATTCATGAACATGAAATCGCCATGCCAAAATGTTCTGAAGGACATTCTAGAAAGAGATAACAAGGACTACAACTCCATGAACCCCAACAGAATGAATCCATCAGGCATGGCAAACAATTCAATAGGGAGGAAAAATGGGGATGACAACAGGAAAATAACATGAGAAGGATAAGTCAATACAATATCAGTATAACCATCAATGTAAATGGTCTCAACTCAACAGTCAAAAGAAACAGACTAGCAGAATGGATCAAGAAGCAAGATCTATCAATATGCTGCAAACAAGAAACACATTTAATTCAAAAATAAATTCATAGGTCAAAAGCCAAAGGATAGAAAACAATACTCCATGTGACAAGAATCTGGAAAAAAGCAGGGGTAGATATTCTATTTGCAGACAAAGTAGATTTCAAGCCAAGACTGATTAAGAGAGAAAAAGAAGGTCACAAAATCCTTGTAGTACAAAAATTTATATAACACAATTATTAATGGACATGAGAAATTAAATGAGCACTAATGCAATTATAATGGGGGAATTCAGTACCCCATTAGACAAGTCAACTAGACAAAAACTCAAAAATGAAATATTATAACTGAACCAAACTTTTGAACAGATGAACTTAGTAGATGTCAATAGAGTGTTTTACCCTACAACATCAGATTACATATTCTTCTTGGGTTCACATAGGACATTCTCCAAAATAGATCACATACTAGTTCATAGTATGTCCTTAAGTAAATTCAAAGGAATTGAAATTACCTTAGGCATAGTATCAGACCATAGTGCAATAAAATTGGAAATCAATGACAAAGAAAACCAGGGAACTTCATAAACACATGAAAATTAGCACTCTCCTGAACAACCAATGGGTAACAGATGAATTTTTTTTTATTTTAAAGAGGATACAACGAAGGAAATAAAACAATAAAACCAATCAGAACAAACCAGAGTAAGTGATACAGGACTTCACAACATTACAAAATCAACAATAGTTACCATAATGCCTTTTGTTGTCTTCAAACTAGCTGCAGATACTTTCAGACACAATAAAAATCAAACGCAACAGAATAGAATAAAAACAGTAAAAACAAAACAATGGAAACAATAAAAGACTACAAAACAAGTCAACAGTAAATTCAAAATGTCTACCATACACATCTTACTATCATTGAAATAGCTGCTATTGTCACCAGGTATAACACAATCAAACAAAGCAAAAGAGAATAAAAGCCAACCCAACGAAACAATAAACAATGTAGGACTTCAGAGTGAGACTATAGGGAGCCAACAATGGCTACCACCCTCAGAAGGAGACTCCTCCTAGGTGCCATGCTGCAAACCACGATCTTCTGAATAGATGATCAGACCACTGGCCCTAGACCTATAAGGTCAATGAAACACCAAAGCACCACAGCCTTTCAATTGCAACTCACCTTAATAACTATCACTAGGGCCTGTGTTTCTCTGGATCTGCCAGTTGCTTGAGGGAGGGGCCTAACACCCCTGTTTGCCAGCCCACCAGCCTGAAGGAGCTGGGATCTAACTGTCTGCCCTGCCAGGGGGATCCACAGGGAGAGGTTTGGCTCTGGAGGTCCCGGTCCAGGCAGCGGCCTGTGCATGGGGCTGTTTCAGGCGGGACTGGTATAGTTCTCCCTCCCCAAAGTCCACGCTGATGCTGACGCATGGGGAGAGGGTTGGATCTGGGTGTCCCAGTCCCACAGCAGCCTGCACATGGCACTGCTTCCAGCAGGATGATTCTAGTTCTTCCTCCCCAAAGTCCATACTGATGGTGACTCACGGGGAGAGGCTTGGGTCTGGATGTCCGGGTGTCACAGCGGCCCATGCATGGTGTTGTTTCTAACACATGAATTTAAAGAAATTAGATAGTTTCTATAATTAAATGATAATGCCAAAACAACATACTAGAACTTATGGAACACAATGAAAGCACTCCTATGAGAGACATTTATAGTGGTGAATATTCACATCAGGAAACAGAGCAAGCTCAAATGAAAGCTTTTGTACAGCAAGAGAAACAACCAACAGAGTGAAAGAGAAATCACAGTGTGGGAAAAATTTTTTGCCAACTGTTCCTCAGACAAAGGACTACTATCAAGAATATATAAAGAACTCAAAAATGCAGATTCCCCAAATTTAAAGACCTAATCCAAAAATGGGCATCTGAAATGAATAGACACTTCTCAAATAAAGTAGAAATGGCAAATAAATATATGAAAAAATGTTCAACATCATTGGTCATTCACAAAATGCAAATTAAAACAATATTGAGACTCCATCTTATCCCAGAAAGAAGAGGTATTATCAAGAAATCAATCAATAAGAGCACCAGTGGCACAATCGGTTAACGTGTGGTACTCATATAAGAAGTCAACCAATAACAAATGTTGGCGGGGCTGTGGGGAGAAAGGAACCTTTCTCCACTACTGGAGTGCAGACTGGTGCAACCACTGTGGAAATTAGTGTAAAAATTCCTCAAAAACTAAGACTAGAGTTTCCATTTAACCCAGCTATTCTCCTTCTTTATACCTTCCTGAAAGAATTAAAAGCATCACACCACAGAGCTATATACACACCTATGTTTATAGCAATATAGTTTTAATAGCTAAATCTTGGAAATGGCCCAAATTCCCATCAACTGATGAATGGATAAAGTAGATGTGGCTTTTTTTGCAATGGAGTACTACTCTGCCGTAAAGAAAAATAAGCTTGAGACATTTCTAGGTAAATGGATGCATCTTGCTAACATACTTTTAAGAGAAATAAACCAGACATACATGTGTAAATACTGCATTGTTTCTCTGGTATGAGAAACCAAAAGTGTAAACAAGCACTAAAATGTATAATAGATATTGTGAAATAGGAAGAAATTGTTCATATGGGAAGGGGAACTGGGGAGGGGGAGGAAAAAGTAAGGAAAAAATGGAAAAAAAGTGAGAAAAGAAGGAAAAAATGGAAACATAGCTTTTGTAGATAAGGAGGAAAAGAGGGGTTGAAGGGTGAGCAGGGGGATGGGGATAAAAGAATCAAGTTATATCATGTACTGGTACAAATTCCCTATGATTAATGTGATTATTATGTATACCTAAAATAGATAAATAAATAAATAAATACAATTAAATAAATAAATAAATAAATAAGATCAATTATTTCTTTAGATATCCTTATTCTAATCTTTCAAAGAGCACAGTGGTCAGGAATTGGGTTTTGGAATTGAACTCATCCAGTCCCAGCGATTATTAGCTGTGAGATCTTGAAAGAGTTACTTTATCATTCTGTGTTTCATTATTCCTAGCTACGAATATACTAACAATCCATACGGCCTAGGGTTTTCAAGATTAGTTAACACTGATGAGCAGCAAAAATATACATACCAATGACAGTAGTAAGTGGTATATAGTAATCATTGTATCTTGATTTGCTAATATTATTAAACAGTTGTTTAGTTACTGTTACTAATTATTACTCATACAAAGAAATTATCATTTAGTGGCATTATATGAGCAAGAATAGATGTGGTCTGGATATGTGCCAGGGATTTTATTTATTTAACACTCTAAAATCTGAATTGGGAAAAGCGCTGCATGAAGAAAATTGTGCAAGTGTTTATTTTTATTTGTAGTAAGGTATTAAGTCCTCGCACATGCCACAATAGGAAGAGTATGTTGCTTGGGAGATAGTTTACAAGCAAATATGTTTTATTGGCATATACATAGACATCTTTTCTGCATAAATACAGCCATGCATTTTAACCAGCAGCTGGTATAGATGTATGGTGTTGATGCATACATATACCCAATACATAAACTTTAGTATTTCTGTGTGTCAGGTATGTAATTTAATTATATTCTACTGACATACATATCAAAATTATTTCTATTTTGGCCAAGAAAAGTACCACTGACAAGAATATTTACTGCTAATTTGTATTTGTATATTTTCCTTATTTAATAGCAAAAAAGACTGACGACCTCATACTAATACATTAACAAAATAAAAATAAGGTATAAATGAAAGCTCGACTCATTCATATACAAAAATACATACGCCGATACTCATAGCGGCTTTATTCCTAGCAGTCCCAAACGGGAAACAACCTGAATGACTTTCAGTGAGTAAAGTCAACAAGAAGTGGTATTTAATACCTATTGAGTGTTTCCAAATCATGAAATACTGATCATCAATAAAAAAGAATAAACTATTAATAAATTAAATCTCTTGGATAAGCCTCAAGGGAATTGTGCTGAGCAAATTATTAATTACATATTGTATAATTCTACTTCCACAGTACTTTGGAAGTGACAAAATTGTAGGGAATTGATTCATAGTGGCCAGAGAATGACAGGAGGAAGTAGATGTGATTATAAAAGAGTAACATGAGAAACACTGTGATGAAACTGTTCCATATCCGCTACGTTGGTTTTGCATGAATCCACACATGATAAAATGCACAGAACTAGACAGCAAATGAATGCACACAAAGCTGGTGAAATTCTAGTAAGTTTGATGGATTTATAACCTGTGACAATGCACTACAGTTATGTAAGGTATTGCCCTTAAGAGGAAATGGTAAAAGCTATGGATGATCTCGCTGTATTACGGTTTAAACTGCATATGGATCCATAATTATTTCAGAATAAAATGTTTACCATAAAAGAAAATATAATAAAAATATCAACTAAAATAAGAACTCTTAAAGGGCATGATTCCTTTCTGTTTAGTCTCATAATATCTACCATTTTAAGGCAGCAATTCTATCAATAAACATTCACCTGTAGCCTACTAAGCCATAGGTACACATACAAGTAGACACCGCAGGAAAGAAAATATTATGTGACCTTTATCAATACTCCTGTGGTAGGTACCGTAGTCCCTGTTCCACAAATGAAGAATCAGATGGGGCAATGTCAAAGAGTTCGCCCAAACCTTCAAAGCCAACACACAGCAGGCTCAGAATTTGCTCTTAGCCTAGTGTTTTTTCTAAGACTACATCGAGCGGCCTCTGTCATATAGAAATGTCCTTTCACAGCAGAAAAGGCCACTTTTTAGAACACATTTAGCAACTCTGCTGGTGAATGTTGTGTTTACTTTTCCATCAAATAAGGAAGTAACTAACTTTTTGTTGCTAATATCCCTAAATATTATTTTTCTTTTCTTTTGTATCCTAGCCATAAGAAAATTCATTTATCTTCTCACCAAAGGCTCCAAAGAGCATCCCAATTCTTTCTCTGTACTGATACTATAAAAATATCAATTCTGAGTCAATCACTAAATCTTCTCTGCTCACTCCATCTGCAAGGCCGCTGTGATGTTATAGACAAGATGATCACTGAGAGAGTACTACAGACAAGTCATGAAGTCCGCCTTTAACTGGGCCTCCTTGGGAGCCAAAGCCTATGTTCACATAACACATACCAGTTGATCCCAGCCCTTGACTCATGAAGACCACATCTATTTTTTTTTTCTACATAGTACTCAAATACTTGAAAGCAGTTATGATGTTGCCCCAAAGTCATCCTCTCTCCAAGTTTCTGAGCACACTCCAACTTGTCCATGTCACTTTAAGGAGCTGTGTCCAGAGATGGCTACGATGCAACTGTAAGTGGGGATCCAGTCAGAGCAGTGTAGGCTTATCCCTTCCATCTGCTCTAACCCAGTGTTCTTACAATTACCAACAAGCTTAGTTTTCTTGCCATCCACCACTACATAGAAAAGAAAACTGTATATGTTGCTCTTAAGCTGGTATGTTCCTCTTCCTACAATTGAACGGTAGATAGTATTTATTTCTTTTTTGTTTTACTTTGTTGTCTTTTACCAAGGTATAAGTTATTTCATACATTCTACAAAGATATAAATTTCTGTTTTTCTATCACTGTTATATAAAAATGTTATGGAAATAAAAATGTCATAGAAATGAAGAACTAAGAAAAATAATGAAAATTTGCTGATGACGTTTTAAAAATTCACATTTTTGAATTCTCTGGAAAAACTGTATATAGTAATAAAAGCCAAGAGCTGAGTGGTAACTGACCCCTTTCTAAAAGCCAGGCAGTCTTTAGCTCTCCACAGTTCCCACAAGGGCTGCTGCCCATGAAAGTTACTGTCTGGCACCAGTGAGCATTTCTCTACGCCACCTTTGACTCAGGGAGGGACATCTTTCATTCTCTGTAAATGAAACCAGTAACAAGAACTTGAGTCTTAGACAATCTTTCCTGGGCATCTGGCTCACCACCCAGCAGTTTGTACTGCCTTATTCTTTGTGAACATTCAAAATATATCCTATACTTTAGGAAGACAAAAAAAAAAGTAGCATGTTACAAAAGGCTCTAATATGGAAACTATGTCACAGAAGTTAGGAATTTCAGAAAAAAAGCAAGCTGCATATATTTCTTGACCACTTACATGGGCAGTAGTAGCTACAGTAAAACAAACAAGTCAGCAAAAGCACAAGCATGTGGTAAGTGCTCAAAATACACTTTTTCAGTGCCTCCCAAACTGTCTAGGCACAGATATTTGGCCTTCTCACTGGCTTTGCATGCGGCAGAAGGGCACAAGGCAATGTAGCTGAGACTAGGTGAAGAGTCTTTGAGAAGAGCCTTGACAGTATTTAGGAGGGAGAAGCACTCATGGTTGTTTTAGTTACTTTTCTCTCATTGAGACAAAATACCTGACACCCAAAGTGAAGGAAGGAGAGGTTTATTTAGCTTACAGTTTTGGGGGTTTCAGTCCATACTCAGCTGGTTCCAAGGCAGGGTGGCGTGGCTGAGGGGCAGCTGTTCATAGCAGCTGCAAGTGGCAAGAG
>RJWT010040291.1:0-12484 GCA_004365215.1 Cuniculus paca
CAGGGGGTGAGTGGAGTGAGCAGACCAGATGGCTTTCTAGAATTCTAGAAATCCAGTCTCTGCTTATCCCTGCACAAAAGATTAAAAAGACACAGAGGGACATTAAAGGGCCATTTTGCATGGCTGAGTTGGGCCGAATGGTTTTGCTATTTGGTTTCTGGAAAGAAAGGATTGGTTTACTTAGAGCTAATCAAATAGAAAGTTTTGAAGTGGGTTTTGGGGGTTGAGGATGTGACTCAAGGATAGGGACCCTAGGTTGCTTCTTCTGGGCACCCTGTGCCAATATGTTACTTCTGTGAATGTGTGTTTCTAACCATGAGATAGGAAAACCATCTGGTTACATGCAGTTGTCTAGGGAGGACCGGTGACTCCCAGTAACACTACCATCATCTGTCATCCAGATGCCTGTGAATGAATTGCAGTAAGTGAGATTGAGATGGTGTCATAAAACCCTTCTGCATAAGGCGAAGGTGTGTCCCCCCTCAGCACCTGACAAAGCCCCCATTTCTGAACCATCATCCCTGCTCTAGAGATGCACAGAGGTCCCCAGTGCAGGAAGCTGGGCCACATCCTGGCACCCTGGGCTACGTGCAGGACACCCCACCCGTCCCACCCAGAGCTGCCCCCTTGCCCAGCCAGCTCTCCAGGAGTCATTTCTCTCTTAGCTTCTGCAACCATTCAACTTCTTCATCCAAATCTGTGTCTTTGTTCTGCTTCCTATTGATGTGACTCCAAGATAATCCTAATTCCTTTTTCTGCCGCCTTGGTTTTCTCCCATTGTGAGGGGACCAAAAAATAACCCTCCACCTACCTCTGACCAAGGTCCTGGCTTCTCCAGAGATAGAATGAGCTCAGAGAATGGCTGTCCCATCCCTGCCACCTACCCCAGTCACCAATCATCTCCTTAGCACTGAATCTTGAATGTTTTTAGTATTTTGCTGGTAAAAAATACCAAACCAAACCAAAACAAAACAAAAACAAAAACTGTCCATTCACAATAACATAATACCTCTAGGGAATTTCCCTTTTTGCAAGATGCATACTGTTTTTATTTTAGCCAACTCATTAGCCCTTTGGGAAACTTATCACAGTGTTTCTTCTTTTGCTGTCCTTGGACAATAAGCAAACAAAAACAAAAAACAATTCCAAATAGCTGATCCTTAGCCTTGCCCCTAAAAGCAACTCAGATGTGATATACTTATTGACTTGTGCTTATCTCATTTTTGGTCTATTTAAAATTTTTTATGTTTGTGGTGCTGAGGAAAGAACCCAGGGTTTTCACACTATGATATATAATATTTGATTAAAAAGAGTAGATAGTAAAGGTACATGTCAGTGGCGAGATTATTAATAAAATAAACCTGGGTTTGATGGTTCTGGCTCAGTGGTGGAACACATGGCCTTGAGTTCTGTCCTCAGCACCAAATAACTAACTGAATGAATGAATGAATGAATGACCAAAAAATTCCATCTCCGAACTTAAGAATTAGAACAGTTAAAACTACCTATATGCTCCCCAGGTCCATCACCCTAGTTTCCTGATATGATTTTCCCCATAGTTTGTTACAAAATTTTCTTTCTTTCTTTCTTTCTTTCTTTCTTTCTTTCTTTCTTTCTTTCTTTCTTTCTTTCTAGTTAAGGTATAAGATTTTTGTTTTTCTGAGGGGTTTTATGTATGAACACATTATGGAATGGCTAATCTGAGCTAATTAAAAATATATATATATATCCATTTCCTCACAAATGTATCATTTTCACATTATAAGCACTTTCAAAATCCACTACTAGCTGGGCATGGAATGCACACCTATAATCCCAACATTGTGGGAAGCTGAGGCAGGAGGATCTTACACTCTACCCCAACCTGGTCAACTTAACTACTTACCCAGATTCTGTCACACACAAAAAATAAATAAATAAAATGGACTGGGGATGTAACTCAGTGAGAAGGTTCTTGTTTTAATCCCTAGTACCACCATTAAGAAAAAAGAAAGAAAGAAAGAAAAAAAACTACTGCTGGCTATATTCAAGTAGCTGATGTATTGTTATTCACTGTATTCACCATGTTGTAAAACTGATCACCAGAACTTAATTCCTCATACTGACCTTTTGTATCCTTTGACCAATATCTTCGCGGTCCTTTCTTATGAAAATTTTTGAACTTACTGGAAGGTTCAATGCATTTTTGTCATGAACCTTACCATGATTTTTAAAGTGAAAAATGCCTTTCAGAACTGGGGAAGACTGAGTTTCAGGTAACATCAAAGCTGGCTGATTCTTATTCAAATGGGAAGTTGTGAGTTTTCTTTACTCTGCAGGTTGTGAATTTGCAGAAGAAAGGCCTTTCAGAAATTGCCAAAAAATGCAGTTGGTTCCAAGGCCAGCAGACAGCAAGCTTAATTGTTGCTGGACCTTGTCCTGAGTCCTGAGATGCAGTGTTGGGAAGTGCACAAAGCAGGTTTATGTAACAAAAAGTCACAGGGACAGGGGGTGGGGAGGCTCTTCCTCTCTTCCTTCCCACAGACCCCTCCCTGTGGTCAACACTGGCTTTTGCTACTACGCTACACATTTGTCCTGCTCCCAGGCAAACCTTATATTAACTGTGTTCTGCTGCTGTTTCAACATCTAATTATGCCTCACGTTTTGTTTTCCCTTTGCCCACCGAAGCATATTTCTTCTTAATGCTTACAGGGGCTAACAGCTGGCTCACATTCGAGTAACCTTTTAGATAACTTCCCAATGAGCCCACGATATTTTTCTTATTATGCTTACCTATTCGGCAAGCATTACTTGGGGAAGAAAAACGGATTGGCTGGTGTAGTAGATGGTGTTTGCATGGAAAGAGTGGCCAACATGGGCAGTGACAGATAAAGGATGGTGGGTCTTTTATACCCCTGGATTCAACAATAGTGTCCATTGCTATGTGCAGAGGGCCTCAAGGGGTCTGTAAAAAGAACCCCCGCCCACAGCTGCCTTTTCTTCTATCATATTTTTTTCAGGAAGCAGAAAGAGATGGGCTACCTGTCAGAAGAATTACACAGTGCATCGATTGCGAACGGCTAATTTTGTATTTTGAATTCTTGCTCAGTATGTAACTGTAATGCTCTAGAATAAGGGTACTTGTAGAGATTGGACTCCCCTGGGACATGGTTTCTACGTGTCCTCTAGAGGTCACTTGCATTAAAAATGTTGAGCAATCCCCACTCACATTCCTGGACTCATCCTAGCTCCCAGATGACTATTTTGGAAGTGGAATTTGAGAATTCGCATTTTAACACACTCTCTGGCTCCTCAAACTGCTCTCCCTCTCCTTCCTCTACTTCCATGCCTTCTCTTTTTCCCACACTGGGGATTGAACCCAGGGCCTTTGCACTGAGCTGCATCCCCAGCCTTTGTTTTTTACTTTATTTTTAAAGATGATGTCTCCCTAGGTTGCTAAGTTGATCAGTTGGGTTAGAACTTGTGATCCTCCTGCCTCAGCATCTCGGAGTGCTGAGATTATAGGCATGGATACTGCAACTTACTATTCTTTTATGTGCCTTAAAGTGTTGGAGTCACTTTAGAGTTTCAGGGTTGGACCCTGAAACATAGGAAAACATTTCTGTGATTCACATGTGAACACTTTTCCCCTTGAGGGTCCAAATATTTGGACCCTCAAAGAAGATGCCTTGAAGAAATCAACGCTTCTCTCACACATCTTCGGGTGAATGGCTCAGCTGCCGAGGAAAATGGCACTGGGAGAGATTTAATTGCTCGGAGAATTTTCTAGACCCAAAACACAGTGCTCCTTTCTCCAATCCATCTGTGCTAGGGACTTCCACGGTGCCTGCCAGACAGTGGCAGCGACCCCCCAGGCAGACACATACCCTTTCTCTTCCCAACCTTCCCCTCTCCTCCCAGCAGCCTTCCCGGCGCTCCCGCTGCTTCCCTGCAGAGGGCGCTCTCGTACTTTTCTGCACGGTGGTGAGTTCTAGTCTCACCTTTCTTTAGCGTCAAACACTCCCAACCACAAAGCTTTTCGAGCCCAGTTTTTGCTCCTGGGCTTCTGAGGTGGGGTCCCTGTCTGATCACCCCCGCTCCCCGGGCAAAGCCTGAAACTCCCTTGCACGAAACTCGAGGGAACCTGGTTTTCGTGTTGCTGAGGATAGAGAGGAGCTGTTTGGGTTTAGGAATTCGCTGGATTAGGCGAGGCCCTGCAGAATGTGGGCGGAAGCATCAGGCTGCCGCCTCCGATTGCTTTCCGCCTGGACAGCTGTCATTCCCTTAGCTAGGTGATGCTCATCATGCACCTGTCCCTAGGCCGCTCTGTCTCGGTCAGTCCCCACTCTGACCCTTTGGAGTGGGTCCCCCCACATTCCCACTTTAAAGGATGAAAACAGGCGCAAAGGTAGGAAATGCGTCCGCGGTGGCACAGCGAGAGACTGGACAGCTCAGGGGAATCTGTGTTTTCAACCACTGTGTTGAGTGTTCCACCTCTCTGGCCCCTTGTGACTTTCCAGTCTTACAAATGACCTTTCCTTGTCCTCTCTTAAGTGAGGGGTGGCTTGGCGAAATAGAAAGCTCCATTGCGAGCCAGGTGCGGTGGCACAGGCCTGTATCCCAGTACTGCGGGAGGCTGAGGCAGGAGGATCACCAGTTGAAGCCCAACCTGACAATTTGGTGACTTAACAAGAAACCGTCTGGAAAGAAAAAAGAAAAAACTCAAACAAATTAAAAAAACTCAATTGCGAAAGTAATATTTTTCAGAACTCTTCCTGAAAATATCTTTTATGAAGGATGATACCTGATTCAAATGTATGAAGCCCTGAAAATAACATTGCCTGGAGGAAAAAAAAAAAGCCTCATATCATCCACTTTCTTGGAAGTGCCAAGCCCTTCATAAGAATCACCAAGAAAAAACAAATTTTTTTCCCCAGAATGAATCATTACTTTTTTTCCGTGCAGTGAGAAGCCATCAAAGTTGTTGACACTCAAAAAAAGACAGATTCTTGCTTTCCCCAGGAAATTAGAAATGGAAAGCAGTCACCCTAGGCTGCCGGGGAGAGCGGCTGACAGCTGTACCCGCGGCTCCGGCGCGAAGGGAGCGGTGTAACCGGGGCAGCCTCCATGGCGAGGCTGGCATGGACCTCGTGGAGAGCGAGGGACGCAGTGACAGACGCTCTGGCTCCGAGTCGGAGCTGCAAGTGTCCAGTGTCCACCTTTGCATGACTTATGCCTTGCATTTCAGAGCTGTGGTAGGTGTGGCATTAAAACCCAATGGCCTTTATGTTTTATGCGAACCAGAGCACTTGCTGTGGTTATGGTCACCCATTAAAAAGAGACCAGTGGTTACTTGCGGGGAATTTTATGCACTTTTTTTATTGGCTGAGAGATTCAAATATATTGGAATGTAAGAATTATATTTTCATTTTAAAAAATGAATACAAAGAAGGCTGTTAGCCATATAGCTGTACTGCACATTGTCTGTGTTGAACACTGCAGCGGGGCAGGTGTGGTGGAACACACTTGGAATACCCACACTTGTGGAGGCTCAGGGTGGAAGACCACCAGTTCAAGTCCAGCCAGGCAACTTAACGACTTAGGGAAAGACTGTCTCAAAAGGAAAGGGCTGGGGATGTCGATCAGCCCTAAGGCTGTGGGTTCAATTCCTTAGTCCAGAGGAGGTTGCTCAGCCTAGAGAAAATCTACCTTAGGTTGCATGTAAGAGAAATTAGACCTCAGACCTCAGGAAGTGTAAATGAACTCTTAACCAGGAGTTCCTTATGTGGAGCATGACTGGGGCACTTTTACCTCCTTGCTCTTGTCCACAGGGGGTGAAACAACTGGATGTTTCCAGTAACCTCACTCCTACCCCTCCGGGGGCCTGCAGTGGATGGACATCTTCTCTACTGCACCACCAGCTTTCTCTACCCCTCTCCCATCCAGGGTTGTTAACGTTAACTTTTATACACAGTACTCCTTGTGATGCCCCGCAGGATAGAGGTTGAGGACAGCACCAGAATCGACAGCTTGCGTGGCTATGTTTGAGCCTGCAGACCGCGCATAACTCCTTGGGTGACTCTGTCTGGGACAAGATCCCTCAATTTCCCCCCCTCTTGTCACTGGCAGCTACACAAAGAACCTGAGGGTTTAAAGTATTCGATCAACACAGGCTCACTTACACTGACTAGATTCTTCTTTTTGCTATTTTCCATGATGTAAGTGTCACCAAAGCTATAGACATTATATAAAAGGTCGTGTGGCTTTTCCTAGCCCACATACCTTCCCAAGGCATCTCACCTGGTGTCCAGTGGGGCACAGAGCCTGCACAAAACCCTCACTGGCTGTACGTAGCCATCAGGGGAGATGGCAGTGCTCACTGTACCTTTATTTTACTGCAGGTCTTTGCCTAATATTTACCAAGTGTCTCCTGGGCACTGTCCTGCAAGGGGGGAGTGCATAGTCATGGAAGCAGGATGCAGAGGCACGGAACGTGGTCTTTTGTGCAGATAGTCACCTGCTACCTGCACCTGACCGTAGCACTTTAGCTGCAAATGACTGAGGGGCATGGTGGAGGAGAGCAGTTCATGGCATAATGGACAGAAGGCAAAGATGAGAGAGAGAGAGAGAAGTAGACAAAGGGGAATAGGAGGAAGGGAGGGGAAGAGAAGGAAAGGGGGAGGGGGAGAGAGGAGATAAACCCTTCCAGGCCATGCATCAGTGATCTGCCTACTCCTACCAGTCTCTATCTCTGAATCACATTTAGCTATAAACTCATCCATGAATTAGTCCACTGATGCCAGTCATACCACATGCTCTAATCACCTCCCCAAAGCCCCCACTAAGAGCTCATGAGGCTTTGAGGGTCTAGGTATAAACCGTTCACCCCCTAGACCTTTCCTCTGAAAACAGCTCTTCCAGCCCACCCTGTCCGTCTGGAGGTGAGGTCAGGCTGGGGATTAGATAGATCCCATTCTCCCGCCTTATTCCTGTCCTCCAGTAAAGATGCGCAAGCACCCTGCTCCCCACTACATGCACAATCCTGGCTGTTTATTAACAAAAGTAATGAACAAACTACACCCAGCCTGAGTGAGTGTCAGTGGTACACTGGTAAATGTTTAAAACCTGGCCGTTTTTGAAAAATAAAGGCTGTAACTTACACATAATGAAATATATGTAGTCTTCTTAATGGCAAGTGCCAGAAAGTCAGTTGACTTTCATAGAATGCTACCTTGATTGTTGCTAGTTTTCTGTATCTGTAATCAAGCTATTGTTGCAATGGACTGGTGAGCATAATTCAAATTGGACATCGCATCATGCTTTTGCTTATTTTAACCAATAAAAGAAAACATAAAAATGTATGTTAGGACTTCACTCATCTGCTGTGATGTGAGATGTTGTTGAACTGAATATAATTTTTGTTTCTTTGGTATTTGTGGTACTGACAGTTGAACCTAGAGCATCACAATGGACTATATACCAGCCCTTTCTTTATTTTTTAAAACAGAATCTTGCTAAATTGCCCAGACTGGGCTTGAACATGTGATCCTCCTGTCTCAGCCTCCTGTAGGGCTGGGAGTACCATCCTTCCTGGCTTGGATAAAATTTTTTTGAATACTGGAGAATGTTTCCTAAATAATTGGTGTTTTTCACAACATAACAAAAATGACACATTTAAACTTAGTCTGTACTGTCAACATTTTCTCCATCACTGTTTTAAGACTACACAGTTTTAAAAAGCAGTAATTCAAGAGCTGATTGGTAGCATTTACCAGTCCTCCTGGGGTAAGTAACACTACTGTAGCAGAATTCAGGCTTTCGATTTGTGGCAGTTGATTGTGGAGCTGGGGAAAGATGTGCCAGCAGGCTGTTATGTAGTGCGATATTGTGGAATATGTGTGGTGTTCCCTGGATTTCCTCACAGAGTGCCTTAGCCTTTGGGAACTCCAGAGAGATAAGAGTACCACTAGTATGCTAATTGGATAACTGGTGGCTGAGACCCCCAGAGGGTTTCAGGATGAGGACTGGTTACTAGAAAGAACATTAGAGCAGTGGGGACTAAGGACGTTTTGTGGAAGGTAATTTTTCCGTGAATGGGAGAGAGGGATGGTTTGGGGATAATTCAAGCACATTATATTTTGTATGTACTTTATTTCTGTTATTATTATTATTGTTACATTGTACACCTCACTTCTATTAGTAAGGCATTCAAGGCATTAGCATTATGCACCTTACTTCTATTAGATTCTTGTGTGGCACACACAGCCTAAATTGCTCACATGCACAGTTCACAGTAGGGTTCAAGCTCCTATCAGAATCGCATGCCCCACTGATCTGACAGAGTGATGGGGGTGGGTTGTAAATACAGATGAAACCTTGCTGGCTGCTGCTGGCTGCTGCTCCCCTCCTGCCATGTGGTCCTGTTCCTAACAGGCCACTGTTAGTACCAGTGGATCTAGGGGTTGGGGACCACTGCATTAGAGGACTGAGACATTCAGGCCCACCCTTAGGGTCTGGGAAGATAGTGGCTGAAGGTTAAGTTGATTATCAATAGCCAGTGATCTAACCAATTGTGCCTGCTTAGTAAAGCTTCTATGAAAACCCAGAAGGATTGGGGTCTTCCAGATGTTGCAGGACATGGAGGGTGCTGGAGGGTGGTGTGCTTGGAGAGGGCATAGAAACTTGGTGCCCATCCCCCACACCTTGCCCTATGCACCCCTTCTATCCTACTGTTCACTGTGTCCTTTCTAATGCCCTTTCTACTGAGTGACAAAACATGTTTCCCTACATTTTGGGAGCAGCTCTAGCAAATTAATTTAATCAAAGGAGGGAGTTTTGGGAACTCTGACCCATAGCCAGTTGATCCAAAGTGTAAATGACAACCTACTACTTGCAACTGGCATCAGAAGTGGGGACAGGCTTGTGGTACTGAGCCCTCACCCTGTGGGATCTGACGTTACCTCAGGGGAATGACCTCAGAAATGAATTGGAGGACAGCAGTGCCCACTGGAACATCAGCTCAGGGGTGACTTGGTGAGGAGAAATTCCCACACAGTGTGCTGACCAGGAGTTTCAGAAGCATTCCATGTTGGTTGGTGAATAAGAGAAAGAAGAATGTTTTGGCTTGTTTTTCTATATTTAATGGCAGTGTTTCCATCAGATAGATTCAATAAATGACCAGTAACCTCAAAAGCACAGATGATTGTATAATGCAGTAAAACAATTAGGATGGTATGTATTTTGCATATTCATTGCCTTCTTAAATTATAATTTAATTTTGTGTAACTTAATTGCTTAGTAATAATTTCATGGTGTTATTTGACAACTGACATACACAATTCCTGAAAATTTAAGTCCTTTCTCACAAGCCAGTATAAGCCAGTTCCAGCCGGTGGAGGCAGAATACGGGCTGTCTGAGGAAGGGTCCTCAGAGGTACCTGCAGGGTGAGTAGCATGCTCCACCTGCTAGGTCCTGAATAGGGAATGCTTCCTATGCCTCACTTGCTCAAACGACAAGAGTAAGATAATTCTCTAGAGCTCCTTTGGGATTCTATGCTTTGAGATGGCCTGTCTCTGGGACGGGACCCCCATTAGAACACACCCTCTCTGACTCCTTCCTAACTTCTACAGATCATTTATGTGTTATTCAGCTTTCAGTTACTGTGCCAAATACCTAACATAACCAATGTATAGGGTGGAAAGGTTTATTGTGGCTCAAAGTTTCAGAGGCTTCATGCTTGGGTCTCTTGGTACCATGCCTTTGGGCCTATGGGAGGCAGCACATCATGGCAGGGAGTGTGTGGTAGAGCAAAGTTTCTCATTTCATGGTGAGCCAGGAAGCAAAGGGAGAAAAAGATTCATATCTCACAGTTATCTCCAAGGTCATACCCCCAGTGACCTCAAATTTCCTACAGGCCACACCTCTTTATATTTTAAGAATAGGAAATATTTATCGAGGAAAAGACAGCTTTTGGCTAAGAGAGACAGTGGGGGACCCAGAAAGTGGGTGCTGCAAACTCCACTTATAGGGGAGGCATTATAAAGCAAAATCACAAGGTGGGTACAAAATCACGAGGTAGGTAGAAGGTGGGACAATACTATGATCAGCCAATAAGATGACAAGTATAATCACTTACGTAATATTGATCCAATGGGGAAGCAAGTCACCTCACAAAGTGCGTATGAGGCAGGACAAAACTGTGATCAATAAATGAGATTATAAGTATAGTCACTTAGGTAATATTGACAAAAATTCAAAGCATAAGCAATTGACAAAGACAAGGCATAAAAATTAAAGGCATAAGCAACTGACAAACAAGGATCACAATTTTTGATTACCTAACCAAGCCACAATCCAGAATCTGAAACAAAAGTAAACTCTTACCTCTGTCCAGTTATCTTGCTGGGGCTTCCAAATATGATATGGGAATAATATAGAATCTCCAAATGGGATAAGGGAAATATTATAACTCCCAATCTACTAGATGTCCAATATGCCAAGTTCATGTTCCCCAAAATTGAAGAATGAATTCCAAGGAACAATAGAGGTTAAGAGTAGGAAATACTTATTGAGGGAAAGATAGCATCTAACTAAGAGATACAGAAGGGGACTCAGAGAGTGGGTTGCCCTAGGCCCTACCTTTTAAAGGTCCCTCAGCTTCCTAATGGATCCAGATCTGGAGACCAATACTTTCATCCATGGGCCTCATCATTCCATCCGTAGACCACTGCACTTTCTCTGCTTACTCATAGAAAGAGCTCTAACAATTTCTATTTCTGCTTCACAAATGACCTAAAACTTAGTAGTTCCAGTTAACAAATTACTGTTTGTTAACAAACAGTACTGTTACTGTTATTAACAAATCCAGTTAACAGTTACTAATTTTTGTCATGAAATTTCTCAAGATCAGGTGTCTGAGAGTGACTCTTCCAGAAGGTTCTGGCTCTATCTCTCAGGAGATTGCAAGAGGATGATCACCAAGACTGCAGTGTTTGGAAAATCAGCTGGTCCCAAGCATCTTTCTTCACCATGCCTGGTGTCAGGGCTATGGCCCCGCCACTGAGATCTTGAGTGTCCTCACAATATAGCAGATTCTTCTGCCTAAGCATGTGACCTGATGGAGAGTAAGTAGGAGACCATACATCTTTGAAGACATAAATTGGGAAGACACTTATCATCATTTGTGTATTATTTCATTCACTAGAAATGTCACTAAGCCAAGCACCCCTGAGTAGAGGAAAATTAGGCTATGCATTTTGAAAATAATGTCAAAGCATTGGTGTACATATTTTGTACCACCATGTACCATCATTTTGATATTCTGATTTAGGTTTTCAATTATTTGAGTTTTTATTTTACTTTTTAATTGTTTATCAGATTATATTATGTTCTTATAGACATTCTTAATGTTTTGTCCACTCTAAAATCTTTTGGTGACTCCTATCACTAATATTCTTAACTAATGTTGTTCATCTCATTTATTTTTATATGATTGAATTTTAGTTTTTAATTTGCATTATAAGTTGCTTTTCTATCTTAACTATGATAATCTTTTAATAAGTGGATTTATCTCTGCCTTCTCAAAGTTTCTCCTGATCGTCTATTAGTCTACCTTCTCACTCAGTTTGAACTAATAGGCTCTTTGGATAATTGTCAAGCTCTTTTGATAATTATTGGCAGCCTCTATCTGTTTGGAGGTGGGTGGAGGCTGAGTCTTCTGCCACAGTTTCGCCATGAAGTGGTGTGCTGTGACATGAGAAATCTCAGGACCTGGCTACACATGAAAACACCTACTCACAAGCAGGCCCCAAACAACCACTTGTCCCATCTGTGAACTCAAAAAGACTCCCCACACACACACCATGTCCTTTGTGGCACACCCTTGTGGGTGTGCCAAACTAATACTGGCACAAGTATCACAAATACATTGACGACAGGATCAGCTGTACTTGGGGTGGGATCAATTGAATGCATGTTATGGTCTGTATATAGATACCCCCCCACAAGCCTCATGTAGTCATGGAAGCAGCTGAATCTAACATTTATGATTGATTCGTTGTGTAGCACTGGGATTGGCGGTGTGAGCTGTGCACCCACCCAAGGGTGGAGCCGACATACAATGTAAGGTCGGAATGGAGGCAGGTTCTCTCTCTTTGGCGCGGTTCGCTCTTACCGCTTGCAGTCGCCATGAACAGCTGCCCCCAGCCACACCACCCTGCCTTGGAGCCAGCTGATTATGGACTGAAATCTTCAGAAACTTTAAGCTAACTAAACCTCTCCTTCCTTCACTTTGAGTGTCAGGTATTTTGTCTCAACAATGAGAGAAAAGTAACCAAGACAATGCGGTTCTGGACCTGGAATGTTTCTCCAAAGGTGCTGGTTTTCTTGGCTTGTTAGATGCTTCGACCTCATTTATATCAAGTTGGAAGTGTCTGAAATGCTACTGGTCAATGAAAAGCTATTTCTAGATCACACAGACCAACTCATAATCTTCTCTGATGCAGA
>RJWT010040292.1:0-12521 GCA_004365215.1 Cuniculus paca
TCCCACGATGAACCTGAGACCAGGATCTTTATGGTGCTAATATTCAGATTTTGTTATAATGTTATTCATTTGCAGCACATACTCACTTTCACGTATGGTTTTGAATCCAAAGTTTTGTTTTGTTTTCTTTAACCAGAATTCCTAAAATTTTGTAACTTTCAGGCCCCATAACTTGGATCCTTCCTTCTTCATAATATTGCTGCTTAATATTTCAAGATTTTCCACAATTTAGCCTAAACTTTCCTTCAAGTTTACCAGTTCAGTGGCTCCCAAACTATAGCTGGCCATCAGAATCACCCAGGAAAGATATAAAAATAAAAGGCCATTTGGTATTTGTAAATGAAGCTTGGCACCTTTGCTTGGATATACTCAGGACACTTGCTGCTCTGCATCATTTGGCAGTATTTTAATGATGTAGTTCAAACACTAGGCAGATACTACATATTCCTGGAATAAATGAAAACACTTTGTTTTCAGTGTATCATCGGTGCCATCTTGAGATGGTCACTACCCTATGCACTCAGTGCACCACCCTCTTGTATATATGAGGGGTTAGAATGCTAAAAATTCTCCCAGTCTCTCTTGGTTCTACAAGTAAGTTAGGTTCTACCCGTCACAGCCACTGTGTAAAATCTGGAGGCAGAGGTGAATCTTCCTTTAATAGCAAGGGTAAACTAATACATGCATTACGCCAGGTGGGAGTTTTTGTAACAGCCAGACCCTGGTCTTGTATCTTTAGATTTGGAAGAACTATAAAAAGGTGTAATATTTGACACATTTCTGGTTATAGGATCCTAGCTACAGTGCTGTGACTTGGAAAGCTGGGAACAGCCTCTGTAACATCCACTCTTCCAGCTCTTTCAAAGAACAAGACCTAATTCCCTCTATTAAATCCTTATCTTTCTTGAAAGACCTATAGTGATTTCCACTTCCTCAACTGAACTGTATGAAACTGCCCAACTTTTAAATTATTCACTGTTTGTGTTGATGTATTTATAGAATAATCATTAATGACTCCCTTCTGGCATGTTTATTCTCCTGTTATTATTATTTTCAACTCCAACATTTTGTTATTGCTAAGTGTTTATTCCCCTGAAAAGTGACTGAATATATTAGAAGTCTTTGAAATTTCTGAATCTTTAATGGCCAATAATCTGAAAAGTCTGAGAATCATTACTCTTGTTAATTCTCTATTTCACCCAAACTGTCCTGTTTGTTGCACTGGGATCAAATCATTTATGAACCCACATTATCATTATTTATGGCCCACATTATCTTTTGTGCTGACTGCCACCTCTACTGCTCACCCGTCATCAAATACTATTTACCCCCTAAGAAAACTTCAAGGCCTAATTTCTTTAATCTAATGCATGGAAGTCTACACCTGTCTCATTTACCATCTGTGAAGGCAGACACCATGCCCTGTAACTCATTACAGCATGGCATTTAACATATTTCTTAATAGAGGTCTGCTGAGGACCTTCATCAGAGTCTGAAAGCTCATATTTTTTCCTCTAATTGCTTTAGATATTGGTGGAGACTTCGCTTAAGAGTCCCATGTTCAAAATCTAACCACAAAATTGAAACATAAAATTAGATGTTGTAGAAAACATAAAACACAAGAATAAAAATAAGCAAGCTCTTGTAACTATTAACGAAGATTGAGTAAATCAAAACTGTCTTTGAATGTAATAAAAATGTTTCTGAGAAACAATGATTAATTGCAGTGACTATGGGATGAAAATTCTCTTTATGTTTCAGTCATTTCTCAAGAAGAATCCCAAGGAGCCAGCAAGCATCAGTCAATTGGTCAGTGACCATATTACTCCACTTGTTCAATATTTTGTATATTATCTTTGAGAAAAATTTATTTCTCTAATTTCTATTCTTTCCTGTTTTTTTATTCATCATTAAAATAATTTAAATTCATTACTCCCTTAAGGCTCAGATCTCAAGTCTGGAACTAAGACAGTCCTCCCAAAGTTTTGCTGAATAGATAATTCTGACTTTTCACTCAATATTTAGGTCAGAAAACTAAAGAGCATTCTAACACACTTTTTTTTAATTTATGTTTTAACTTTAAAGAGGATAAAACCAAGGAAAATGAAGCAAAATAGAACCAATCAAAAGCAAACCAGCGGAAGTGATACAGGACTTCAAAACATTACAAAATCAACAATAGTTACCATAATGCCTTTTGTTGTCCTCAAAATAGCTGCAGATACCTTCAGACATAGTAAAAATCAAACAGAACAGAATAGAACGGAAACAATAAAAACAAAACAATGGATGCAATAAAGGGCTTCAAAACAAGACAACGGTAAATCCAAAATGGTTACCATAATATATCTTGCTATCTTTGAAAGAGCTGTTCCTGCCATTGGATATAACACAATCAAACAAAACAAGAGAATAAAACTCAACCCAACAAAACAATGAAAACGATACAGAACTTCAAAATAAGACACTAGGGAATCAACAATGGCCACCACTCTTAAAAGGAGATGCCCCTAGATGCCACACTGCATACTGCTGTCCTCCAAACAGATGATCAGACCACTGGCCCTAGACCTGCAAGGTCAGTGAAACATCAAAGCACCACAGGCATCCGATTGCATTTCACTTGATAGCTATCATCACAGCCTGTGTTTCTCTGGATCAGCCAGTTTCTTACAGCGGGGGAGGGGGCGTGGGGGGAATTGGCGCTTCTTTTTTGCCAGCCTGTGAGCTAGGAGGGGCAGGGATCTGGCTGTCCCCCTGCCTGTGGCAGCCCACACATGGCACTGGCTCCGAGGTGGGGCTTGTTCGGCCCTTGCGCAGTCCACGAATGGCGCTGACTCACAGGAAAAGCCTTGGGTCTGGCTGTCCCCACTCTGGCAGCAGTCCGTGCAACACACTCTTTATTCACTCCCCAAATACATTGATCTTGCTTTTGACTTACAGATTGTTTGGCCTCAGCAGACGATTCAATGTTCTTTCTCCATCACTAGTTGCCCTCTCTCATCCTGAGTCTTAAAAATACTCAAGACTTTCCACTTTAAAATGTTCCCATTCAAACTGTTCTTATTTACCTCTTACTTTTGATCTTCTTTAGAGTTTACAAACACTTAAAACTGCATTTCTCCTCCTAAATGTCCTTCAGGCATGATCAGCTCTTTCCTGCTCTCAGCACTTCCCCGAGAGCATAAAATGTCAGAAAGTGCCTAGGCATGCCGGAAGCTGCCAGGTGTGCTTGCCCTCACTTACCCAGTTCCTCTACAGCATCTGCCCTTACTGATCATCTTCACCTTCTCGAAACATGCCTCATCCTTGGCTTTCATCTGCCCCGATTCTCCTAGAACCCCTTCTCTGTCTTTGTGATTACTTCACTTTCTGTTGCCTCTTTGGCGTCTGCTGAAATTTAACCCTGGCGAGAGACATGCGGGGCAGGAAGGCAGCTCACAAAGGTGGGTGAGGAACAGCGCTGAGGGAGATGGTAGAGAAGTCAGCTGGGCAGGTGACACAGCCTGAGCCCTAAACCTTAGCTATCAGACTTTAAACTGTTTAAAGGTATGAAAAACCCTGGTTTGTCACAAAGAATGAATCATATCCGGGTGGTCAGATGATGAAAAGCCAGAAATGAGCTGAACGGGACAGCACTCACCACTGTCCCCGCCAATGGGCTGTAGAACCGCTCCAGGAGCTGGACCGCTGTGCTCTTCCCACAGCCGCTGCTGCCCACCAAGGCCAGCGTCTGGCCCTTCTTCACCTGCAGGCTCAGCCCCTGAAGCACCGGGATGTCTGGTCGGGTGGGATAGTTGAACACAACACCACTGAAGGTCACATTTCCTTCCAGCATATTCTAAAATGAGGACAGCAACAGAGTCTGAGTGCTGCAATACACAGGTGTCAGAATGCAGTGAACGCCTATCTTGTTAGATAAGACCTATCAGGAAAATAACAGCCTTGAAAACCAGAGATCAAAAATGCCCACCCCAATCATCCCATCCTTCCCTTCCCTGCCATTACTATTCTCTTGCTCGGTGGCTACTCTGTAAGGCAGGCAAGGCCAGAAGAGGCTAGACTGGGGCCAGCATTTTTGATCTCTAGTTTTCAAGGCTAATTATTTTCCAGCTAGGTCTTATTTTCAGGGAAACAGCATTGGAGTTTAAATTTATTTCAAACAGCTAGAATTTAATAAATGTGATATAAAAGAGCCATTGCCTTTATGGCAGGCATTGTAAATGTAATATAAATATACAATGCAAATGAGATAAATCTGTTCTGTCAGAAGCCAGTAACCTACATATCAGAAAACATGATTAATAAGATTTACTTATAAAGCAGGCTGTCTTCTTATCTCTCTGTAACTTTGTCATGCAAAAGTCAGAACATATTAATAGCACTTGGTAAAACAAATCTATAACCTAGAACTTATTTTACATTGTGACCATCATAAAGGAAAGCACACATTTTATTACACTTCCCCTGTGAATACTTCTATTCAGCAATTAGGAGCAGATCGTACAGCGGGAACCTCAAACTCACCGGCTTCAGGCCTTCTGTGCTGTAGCTGTCAATGGTGGGGACCTTTTCAATGATCATGATGATGTGGGAGGCTGACACTTTGGCTTTGGCATAGTCAGGGGCAAATGAACTGAACTGCCCAACTGCCATGGCACCAAAGACGATGGCTGAAAATACCCTGGAGAAGAGAAGATACACAGGCACAGTTACAGCCGCATTGCTAGAAAGCTGGCACTTCCACAAGTAGGCAGCACTGTTGCAAATATTTGTAAAGCAAGTTAAAAAGTAAAACAAACACACTTCCCAGTAAATTCAAATTACTGGGGCAGATTAATTACAAATGGTCATTTTTTCACCTGCCTTGGTGTGTCCCTGCCTTCTTCCAAAGTGACCTTTGTAGAACTTCTGTTTAAGAAGTAAAATTCATTATCCAACCTCTGAATACAGATTGGCTTGTGACTTGCTTTGGCCCACAGGATGTGATGGAAGTCACCGTTGCCTGTAACAAGCCTGTGACTCAGGGGGCCTCTCTCTCTCCCTCTCTCCCTCCCTCCTTTCTCGCCCTTCCTCCCTCTCTCCTTTCTCTTTCTCTCCCAATTTCCCTCTCCCCATCTCTCATTATCTAATCAGCCCATAACACACTGCACACACATGAATGTCCCCAGCTTGTATCCACTATGCTCAACTCAGATTAGCAGAACTGACCCACAGTCATGGGGCAAAATAGATATTTATCATTCTATGCCACTGACGTTTAGTTAGTGGTTGGATGTTACACAGCATTACTGGGCAATAGAAAATGAATACTGTTGTTGAAATGACATCAGATTCTTAGATACTTCACCTAAATTGGCTTCAACCTTCTGTATCAAGAAGTAGCATGTATGGTGTCTGATGAAGTCTATCATTTAAAAACTTTTTAAAAAAACTTAACACTCCCTCTTTCAGAGGACACTCCAAGTATTGGAGCAAGGTTGAAAGGTCAGCAGCTTCTTGGCTAAATTTTCACTGTTCTGTGGACATGCTATCAATGTGTCTTTTTAAACAGTATATAGGCCTAGAGCTGAGCTAGTACCTGAGAACCGTCTCAGAACACTGGGAATCCATCACCTACTCTTCTCCGAACTCTACACTTGGCTTAAAGCAGCACACTATGCCATTAGTGTTGTTGTTTTGTTTTTTAACCTACCTCTAAATAAATCACATAGGGGCTGGAGATATAGCTCAGCAGCACAAGTGCCTGCCTGGCAAGCACAAGGTCCTGAGCTCAATTCCCAGTACTAAAATAAAATAAAATAAAATAAAGTAAAAATGCAATAGATTAAATGAATCACATAGTTGGTTAATCTTGTCCTTTTTATCATTTAAACCTGTGGGCTCTTTGTCAAATAGACTGCTCCTCCAATAGATCGCACATTTCTTTAACTTATCTGGAAGACTGATATTATAAATGTACTGACAGCAACTTTCATTAATTCAAAGAGCTGGAGTAAAGCAATACATAAAATAATTGTTCAATCAAGGCACCAATGCCTATGATGCCCAATTGATCTTTTGGTCATAATGATAAGTAGCACTGCACATCATTCGTTGGAATTACATATTAAAAAGTGGAACATTTAAAACTTCTGTTAGAATGATCTTGAATAAGTATAATGCATGAACAAGTCAATTTCTCAACAGGATAAAATTTTTACTAACACATTAATATTCTGAGGCTTACAAGACTCTGGTTTCAATGTTGAACAGTATTGCTACTTGATATGTGTGCTATGAAAAGTCAGACTCTTCTGTCACCAAACATAGATGATCTTTCTGATCATGCACACTTTTCATTACCAAACTACTTATTTTGGTACTTTAGTACTATAATTAAGTTCAAGTTTGACTTTACCAGATCATGATGTAACTTTCTATATCTACAACAGTGCAGCCAAAAAAAACCAAAATTTAATTTTTCCTTTGTCATTTTTAAATTTCTCCAGCACTTAGCTTGTAACCTTCTTTACCCTGTATCCAGGAAAAGGAAAACTATCATTGGATCTCCTAAGGTGTGAGGAACATGGTGACACAGTGCATTCCCAACTCAGTTACACAGTTAGAAAGACCTTTTTCTTTTATTTTAAAGGGAATAAAACCAAACAATAAAACAAAACAAAACTGTGAGAACCTGATACTGGATTTCAAAAATAAGACAGTAGGGAATCCACCATAGTTACTATATTGCATATTGTTATCCTCTAAATAGTTGCTCAGACTACTGGCTTTAGGCTTTGTTACAGTTTGTATATAGATGGCCCCTCAAGCCTCATGTAGTCATGGAAGCGGCTGAATCTAACATTTATGATTGACTGGTTGTCTAGCTCTGGGATTGGCGGTGTGAGTTCTGCACCCGCCCAGGGGAGGAGCTGACATACAATGTAAGGTCGGAATGGGGGCGTGTTTTCCTCTTTGGCTGGGTTTGCTCTTGCCGCTTGCAGCCGCCATGAACGGCTGCCCCCTTTTGCTCTGGCTGCTGCCTTGAAGTGTTGCCCCAGTGCCATGCCACCTGCCTTGGAGCCAACTAATTATGGACTGAAATCCACAGAAACTGTAAGCTAAATAAACCTTTTCTTCCCTAATTTTGGGTGTCAGGTGTTTGTCTCAGCAAGGAGAGAAAAGTAACCAAGACAGGCTTACAAAGTCAATCAAACAATACAAGCTAGGTTGTTTCTTTACTTCAGTTGTTATCGTCTCAGCCTGTGTTCCTCTAAATCAGCTAGTTGCTTATGGGGGGTGGGCCACTGCTGGCTCATGAAGGGACTTGTCTTCCTTCCTTGTTCTCCCCCAGGTGGCACAGCTGCCACTGGCTCATGGGTGCGTGTGAGAAAGTCCTTTGTATGGAGCCATCTGTCTCCCTGCTTAGGGTTCTTCCCAAATACCAAGGCATTCTTTAGATCCCCAATGTGAGTGAGCCACTCAGCTATAGATTTGAAAAGGTTAGATGTGTGTGATATCCACTGGGAAGAGAAGTTACTGATAAACAGGTGTTTCCATGGGAACACATGCAAAGTCAGAGGCAAAATGCTATGATCTCAATCACCAGAATCTCTTCACGAGGCTTCACAAAAGGGTTTTCTATCCAGACCAGAAGCATGTTGATCCCAAATATACTTTCAGAGTTAAATTGTCAATATTAACCCAATACTTACAACATAACATTTTCATAATTCATGAGTTCACGTGCCACCAAGAAGGCACTAAACCGGAAACAAGCAGCATAGGAAAAATACATCATTGCCTGGGTGAAGGAAAATGTGATCCCAAAGATGTGTGCCTTCCGCAAAGAGTTTCTGAAAAGACAGTTGAAAAATTACTTCGTCATCATTTCTCAGTCCTGAAAATATAACTTTTCACAGTGTGGCAGAGGACACAGAAGAAATATAAGCAAAAATCGATTTAGTTTCCAAAGAATTAAGTTTCATCCTCATTTTACTCACCAGTTGTGTAAATTTAGTTATGTGCCTCAACTCTGAGCCTCAGTATCTTCAGGTTTTTTTTTGCAGAACCAGGGATTGAACTCCTGACCTCGCACTTGCCAGGCAGGTGCTTAGGCCACTTAACTAAATCCCCGGCCGAGCCTCAGTATCTTTATCTTTAATGAAGTAATCAGTTACCTCTACTTCAATGTGTTGACATAATGTTAAACTAAGTCTATGAATTCTGTACAGAGCCTGGAAGGAATTAATAAATGAAAGTTACCTCCTTTCTTCCCAAATATCAGACATAGAACACGTTTCCTGTATAGTCAGTTAAGCAGTGCAGACATCTACCTAACATGTGCAAACTTCAGGGTCCATGCTGTGTAATACAGAGGAACAGGGATGTCCCCTGATCTTGAAAACCTAGGAGTTAAGCTGGATAATCACTTATCCAATGATGGTACCTTATGAATGCTATAGAAATAAAGAGAAAAGACTTTACTCTGGTGGACTTAGAAAAGGCATTGTTACACAGAAATTAAGACTCTCAGTTTTCTCAAGGATGTAGAATTCAGTGATGTGGTGGTACAGGCAGGAGTAGGTGGGTGTGCAGCCCTCTAAGCTTCCTACTCCTGCTCCAGCCGTATCAGCTTGGCTTTTTTGTCATGTAGCTGGATTTCAAATAACAGCCTCTTCAGAAAAAAAGGCCCTACTATCATTAAAGAAAATGTCTGACAAGCCACTAGAAACCCCAGTTCTCTTTATAGCAGAGAGGAAACAGAGCAGTTGGGTTTGCTCATGTTCACACCATGTATTAAGAGCCCTCACTGGGATGGTAAAGGAAGATGTTTTCTACTGGAGGAGAAGTGAAGAAAGTTATGAAACATATTTTGGAAGCACTACTCCTCAGTGTCCACAGACACTGTGAACTGCATGTTCCATAAAGAGATGGATTCCTCAACTGAAGCAAATAATATCTCTATCCCAACTGGAGAACAGGGAGTTGTTCTCACTTTCTGCTCCAACCACTTTTTTCACATACCACCAGCCATCCCAGGTTCTACCTCAGAGATGCGCTCCCCAGCTGAGTTCTGAGCACTTCTTTCCTGGTTAATCACAAGCCCTGTCCTATTGGTTCATTACTAGTGCTTTCTCCACTTGTATCCTATGATCTGGACAGATTAAGGCTTCTGAAAATGAATCTGATGACTGAAAAAGTCCTCATACTTCCCTCTCCCTCTGCAGTGCTTATTACCTGTATGGTACCTGCAAACTCTGTGCATACATATGCTCAAACTTCTGCTCCCGGGTCAAGGACACGACGGTTCGGAAGTTTTCTATCGCCTCAATAGCAATCTGCAACAGACACCACCAATCACCAAGAGGCATGCAGCAAACAGGGGCAGTTAATTTGAATTCTATGAGCTAGTAAAATTAGTTTTATGATTACATACTATCGGTAATCATTTGGTATTATCGATGAGCATGTTGTCTATGGAAAAGAACACGAAGGAAATTTATCAAATTAAATTTCAGACATGGGAGCGAGATCAACTAATTGAATTTTCCCAGGTTGACAGTAGAAGAAGTTTAGGCTTAAAGAGACGAGGTCACTCCCCAAAAGCCTCACAGCTTTATAACATGAACCTCGGAACTTGGTAGTTTACATTTTTAGTGCTCTTTCTTCTATAATGGTCACACTTTTAAGTTTATTTTCCATGTTTTTAAAAAAAAATATGATATTTGTAAGTCTGACTTTACAATTGCCATTGATGACAACTCAGTATTTGGAAGATTCTGAAACACTATAAAAGGTAATTAAAAGCTACATTGTGGTGCATTTTATGTTTTATGTTATTAGGTTATATATTGCTTTTTATCTTTCCTAAATATATACACATACACATTTTGTGTAGTGTATGTGTTAACTGGGGTCTCACACATGCATAGGTAATCTCTCTGCTGCTGAGCTATAGCCCCAGACCTTTTTTTTTGAGACAGCAGAGCTCAGTAACACCCAAGCTGGCCTTGAACTTGGTGATCAATGTGTCTCCAACTCCCAGTTAGGTGCGATTATGGGCATATGCCACACCTGACTTATTACATCTTCCACTGAATGGGGACTGGATTCTTTATCTGGTTGTTTATCATTTTTCACCTTAATAAGTATCATGAGTGCTTCCCAAAGTCATTAAGTATACATTAATAATGGGATTCTAGTGGTTACATAATATCCCTGCCAATTAGGTATTCCTTTATTGTTATATTTCCAATTGTTTTCTTATTTAAAAATAATTTTGTAGTGAATATCCTTGTACTTTAACATTTATCCATATTGAGCGATATCCTTAGGAAAGTTCTTAAGATTGAGATTACTAGATCAAAGGAAACAAACTCCTTTTTAAGGCCCATATCACATTATCGATTTTATCCAGAAACTTTCTGTCATTCAAATATGTCCTAATTACATGCTACTTCCTACAAGATTGATTGCTCTACCACCATTTGGATTCTGAGTAAACGGATGTTTAGAATGCAAGAACATCAGTGTCCTTGGTGAGACTCAGCAGATGCCAGCTGTGAAACCTTGAATCACCACTCTGTCTTATTTTCCTCACTGTGAGAGGAACAAGATGGACTAACGGGTCTCTATGGTTCCCCAAATTCTACAATTACAGGTCACCAAAAGAAGTTATAATGTTTTAAGATACTCTCTTCCTATACTCTTCATACTTCTGGCTACCATACTGCCCACAAGTGATTCTAATAAAGACATATCCCATTAATTTAGAGTAGTTTACACATTAAAAATGATAAATATGAAGTATTTACTTGTCATTCAATCCTACACAAATTATCTAACTACAAAGATAACAGCAAATATTTCATAAAATGTCAATTTTGATAATGCAAAAGGCTACTTGAAAAAATAACTTCTTTAAAAATTTTTTAAATTTCTTTACAAACTAAAATTAAAAACATTATTCTCTGATTAAAACAAAGCAAATTGGTATTAGTCCTCTGAGGAGTAGCTGGCAAAAAAATTTTTTTTCTATTTGTAGGTTGTCTCTTCACACTAAATGATTCCCTTGCTGTGCAGAAGATTTTTAAATTTGATGTAATCCCATTTGTTGATTCTTGTTGTTAGTTCTTAAGCAATTGTGGTTCTGTTTGGGGAAATCCTTTCCTATTCCTATGATTTCAAGTGTTTTACCTATTTTTAGCTTCCAGTACTAGTATTTCTGTTTTAATGCTTAGATTCTTGATCTACTTTGATTTTAATTTTGTTTACAGTGAGAGATATGGGCCAGTTTTAGTCTCATACAGATACCCAGTTTTCCCAGCACCATTTGTTGAAAAGGCTATCTTTCCTCCAAATTATTTCATTTGCTTATTTGTTGTATGCTTTTGGCCCTTTTGTCAAAGCTAAATGTGTCTGGGGACATTTACATATCCTCTATGCTGTTCCATAGATCCACATAACTGTTTTAGTTACCATGCCATTTTTATTACTGTTGCTTTGTAGTATATCTTGAAATCAAGTAATGTGATGCCTCCAGCTTTGTTCCTGTTGCCCAATACTGCCTTTGGTGTTCTGGGTCTCTTCTGGTTCCATATGAGCATTAGGATTCTTTTCTCTAGATCTGTAAAGTATGCTTTTGATATTTTGATTGGGACTGCATTGAATCTGTATTTGGGAGTATGGTAATTTGGACAATACTGTTTTTGCCTATGCAGGAGCAACAAACAGCTTGCATTTTCTGATGCCCTCTTCAACTTCTGTTTCCAGAGAACTGTAGTTTTCTCTGTAGAGATCCATTACTTCCTTGATTAGGTTAACTCCTAGGTGTTTCATTTTTCTTGATGCTATCATGAATTGTGTTTTCATAATTTCCTTCTCACTGATTTCAGTATTGGTGTACACAAATGCTAATGATTTTTACATGTTGGTTTTGTATCCTGCTACATTGCTGAAGTTGATTATTAATTTTAAGAGTCTTTTAGTGGAGTTATTTGGGTCTTCTATGTAAAGCATCACATCATCTGAAAGTATTGATAATTTGAGTTCTTCCTTTCCAATATGTATCTCTTCTGTTTTTTTCTCTTGCCTGATTGTTTTGGCTAATGTTCCAAGTACTATGTTGACCAGAATGGGTGATATTGGGCATCTTTATATATTTTTTTTATTTTAAAGAGAACAGTACAAAACAAAACAAAACAAAACAGAACGAAAAAAGCGAAAGAAAACAGAATAGAGTCAAACATAATATAGCATTTCAAAACAGAACACTGCAAGCTATACAGGTCTTCAAGACACAACAACAGGAGATCAACAATGGTCACCCTAGCATCTCTCTCTTTCTTCAAAATGGTTGTTACATCCACAGACAACAAACCCAAACAAAACAAAGTAGTATAAAACCAGATAAAAGAGAATATCATTACAGGTCTTCAAGTCGGACAACAAGAAATGAGCAATGGCTACTGTAGTGTCTCATTTTTCAAAAGAGCTGTTCCTATCTTCTCGCTTATTGCTTTCAAATAGTAGGAAAG
>RJWT010040293.1:0-12521 GCA_004365215.1 Cuniculus paca
TTCCCATTCTTGCATCCTGTGCCCTGCGACTCCTTCCTCCAAAATCAAGATAGAACATTTTCTCAAACTTGAGTGGACATCAGACTCAGCAGGGCCATGGATTTAAAATAGAAATGCTAGGCACCAGCAGGTCTGAGCCAGGACTGGAAATGCTTAACAAACTGCCCTACTCAGGGCAGCAGGGACCACCAGAGAAGGAAACCGGACATGGTGGGTGTCCTTATCTTTCTTCTCTGTTTTCTACTGCAAATGGCCCATTAGAAGACGGCGAGTGAGGAACTGAAGCTGAAAGTTCGGTCGAGTCACACTCATCATGGCACCAAACAATGGAAACAGGCTTCTCTGGGAGTCAAAACACCTGATCCTAGTCCCAGCTGTGCCTCCATCCAGCTCTGAGACCTTACGAAAGTCACGTTCTTCCTAGGGGCTTAGGAACCTCGGCCAGACACCGGCAGATCTCCTCCAGCTCTTCATCCTGGCCAAAGGTCCTGATACTCTCAGCAAGGACCCCTGGCTCTCCCTTCTCAATCACAATCATGTGCTGGGGGCCGCCACAGCTCCCCCCGCCCCCGCACACCCGAAAAGCCAAGCCTGAGATGAGGTCGGATGTAAAATGCCCAGATTCCGGGCCAGGTCTTCACACCACGCTTCCAAAGACGGCAAAACCCAGCCTCGGCGGTGAGACAATCTTCACAGCACACTTTTAAACACAAGCGATGCGCCAGGCCCCGCACTGAGACCAACAGAGGCCGCGCTACGCGACTGGCCCAAGGTCAAGAGCCGGGAAGGAGCCGCTTTGGATTCACTCTGGACAGTCCGTCCCGGGCCCGGACCACGCCTCAGGCTAGGGAACAAGGGCGGCGCGGGGCTTGTCGCGGGTGCCCGACAGGAAGGGTCCACGGCCGCGCTGGGCGCCTCCACCTCTCTTCTCACCACCCCCAGCCCCCGCTCCACCCCCCGGCCCGCGTTCCAGCCGCGCCTGGCAGGAAGCTCACCGGACTTTGGAGGGTAGCGATAGGCGGAGTTCGCCTGGATGTCAATGTCCTCCACCCCCGCGATGCGGCGGCTCAGGATGGAGCCCATGATGAAGGCACGGGCCGGGACTTGGGTGGCGACTGCCGTGGTGTCCTCACGCGGACATGGCCAGAACCAGGCCACACGGCCACAGCGATGCCTTGATCCAAGCCCCCACCCGGACTGGCCGGGCAAGACGCCGCGGCGCCCCGCCTTCCAGCCCCGAGATCCCCGGGAAATGGAGTCCGCTCCGCCCAGGTGCTCCTGGCCAGGGGCCCTGCGAGCGCGCCTGCGCACTACGCCTCCCAGAGTGCCTCTCGCGGAGAACGGTCAGCCTGGGACAACCAATCGGCGCACGCGCGGGGAAGGAACGCTCTCGGCCTAGGGCAGGAGGGTCTTCCTTCCCAGGCCGGAGAGAGGCGCCGGTCCTGTGGCTCCTTTGTCTCTTCGTGATCTGTTCATGTGTAGACCTTTTTGGGGACCCAGTGCCTCCTGTTTACCCCATGTCTGAAACATCTCCCAGAGGCACCTTGGATCGCCCCAATTCCTAGTGTTCATCTCCTGCCCGGTCAGCAGAGGGCGCACCTTTACCTGGTGCGTAGAAGAAAGCTAGGCTGGACCCCAAACCTCCTGAGGTAGTACGCACAGAGCAAGCAGGCACCTGAGTGCACCCTGGCCAAAACCCAAAGCATTACTCCGGACCCGCAATTGTCCAGAACATTACTTTCAAGGCACAGTTGTGTTTTGGTCTGTTTTTGTATCGGAGATCGAACTCACGACCTCGCCCTTGCCAGGCAGGCACTTACGCCACTGAGCTAAATCCCCAGCCCCAGCCCCTCAGGATACAGTTTTACACCCCCCTCCAGGGCAGTAGACATCTCCGCACTTTAGGGAAACTGAGGTACACAGTATGTGCTGGAGGCAAGTTTCCAAAAATCAGGATCAGGACTGGAACCCCGAAGTTCAAAAGGTATTTCCTGGCTTTTGACTCACACTCACATCTGTAAGGAGGCCAGCTGGGGTTTGCACCTTTTTCAGTTGAGAAACCGGGGTTCCAAGAAGAGTGTTTACCAAGTCAGGACTGCTGTGCCGACTGAGCAACTGGGAAGACTAGTGACAGACTAAGAGTCTTAGATGTCAAATTCACCACAGCTAATTAAACCCACATATTAAAATACTCCCACCTAAGGCCGGTGGCACGGTGCCTGCCTGGCAAATGTGAGGTCGTGAGTTTGATCACTGGTACCAAAAAAAACAAAAAACAAAAAAAAAACTCCTACCTTTCCAGGGAAACCAGGATCCAATGGTCGTTATTGATGAGAAATCCAAACGACCAAGACAAAGGACTTGTGTGACTGAGGACAGTCCAGGTCTTAGAGGTAGCTGGTTAAACTTACCTGCCCCTACAACCAAAACGCACACTTCCTGAGCACTTGTTATAGCCCAGGTATGGCGCTGAGGGCTTTGCACATTGTCCCTCATTTAAAATTTCTCCAATATGCGTTCTAATAAAAAATAAAAAAAATTTAAGAAGTCTCTGAGTTCTAGTTCCATTCCAAATTTACAGAAGAGATTGGGGCCAGGGATTTAGCTCAGTGGCACAAGTGCCTGCCTGGCAAGCATGAGGTTGTTTGATCCCTGGTACCAAATATAAAAAAAAAATTTACAAAGAGGAAATTAAGGCCAGAGAAGTATCCCACACTAGCTGATTGCACAGCAAAAAGTGGCAGGCTGAGATTTAATCTTACCTAAGGGATCTTCCTGTGTCCCCAGAGACAGTACCACACCAATGTACCAGATATCAAGTCTCTAGCCTCCTGATGAATGAGCAGAAAGACATTGCCACCCAATGCAGTCCTTTTTTTTTTTTGTACCAGGGATCGAACTCACGGCCTCGCACTTGCCAAGCAGGTACTTATGCTGCTGAGCTAAATCCCCAGTCCCTTAGTGTAGTCTTTGTTCCCTTATTTTTTCACCTGGGCATGATGGTACACGCCTGTAATCTCAGCACTAGGGAGGATGAAGCAGTAGGATTGCCATGAGTTTCAGGCTAACCTGGGCTCCATATTGAGTTGAAGGCCAGCCTGGACTATGTAGTGAGATACTCTCAAAAACACAAGAAAAAAATTTTTTCTTGTGAAAAAAATCACTGAATCACAATTTTACATATGCATATATCCATATATCAACACTGCATCTAACTTATTTCCCTCTCTGATCATGGTGAGGGAGGGAGAGTCCTAAGGATTCTAATGCTGAAACTGAAAAGTAGCACTAACAGAGTGTTTTCCCTATGGACACTACTGGGGCAGGTATCTTCCTAATTAGACTTTTCATTAAATATTCTTAAGCAGCTGGGGATCTAGCTCAGTGGCCTAAGCGCCTGCCTGGCAAGTGCAAGGTTGTGAGTTTGATCCCTGGTGCCGCCAAAAAAAAAAAAAGAAAAAGAAAACTCTTAAAAACAAACAAATTCTTAAGCATTTCAGATTCAAGGTGCCTCAAAGCTCCTCCAGCAATATTGTTCTGTGCTTATCAACACTCAGCTTGGAGACGGGTCTTTCCTGATTTTATCTGAAGTTTCACTATCAACATCTTGGGTGATTCATTTACTTAATAAATATTTATCTTGCAACTACCATGTGACAAGTGATGAACCAGACAGCAGGGATCAAATGTAGAATATGCTAGACACAGAACCCGAAGGTTAGCTTGGAAAGACACCTTCCGCTGACTGGCCATGTGAACTCTGGCAAGTTCCTCAACCTCCCTGGCTCTCAGGTAAGACAAGGGTGGGGCTGGAAATGCCTTTTCTCCTCCCTGTCCCTCATCTCTGGCCCCAGCTGTCCCATCTCAGCCTGTTAAGAAATCCAAAGTCCACCCTCCAGCCAGGCTGATCTTAGCTGAAAACAAGACTGTTTTTTTCTTCCCTGCCAGACCTGGGAAAACAAGCTGGCTGAGGTGGTGCACTCGAGGCCATCAGGGTGACCTTTGTCCTTGCCAACCCCATCTGCTTCAGCCCTGCAAAGCATGCTGGTCTGGGAGCGTTCCTTCAGGGCTGGGCAAGCCTGGGCAGGTATGGAGGTGGAAAGTGGATTGCAGGTGGGAGGAGGCACTTCTTGCCTCCATAAGCAAAAAGAGCCCCCAGTAAACCCTGCCAGGATAGCACCCCCCCTCCCTTGTCAGAAACACACACTCCTGGACCACGGTGCACTGGCTTTTTTCCATTGGCTCAGAATCATAGGATGTAAGACTAGGTTTCAGCCTCGGCTTCCTTATCTGTGAAAGTGGTTCAGATGAAGGCAAAGGGGTATCAAGGACTGGTGCACAGATTGCCAGACCTTGTCCTAAGCACCTCACAGGTAGGAATACCCAACAACAGCACTGGGAGAGCTCAGAGTTTGGCAAAAGAGAAAACCAAAGCTACAGGAGACAAAGACTGACAGATCTGTTCTCCTCTCAAACCTGCCCACCTTCGACCATGCTGTGTTGCGGTCCCCATGGCAACAATGGAATTAGAAAGCATACTCAGAGCTGCCTCTTAAGTGTGCCGACCCTACAGGCCAAGCGCTTTGTTCATATTAATTCATGCCTATGATGCTTCACAGAGATAAGGGGCGATTCTCAGTAAGAGCAATAATACTTTTGCACCAGGAGGGTTTGCAAAAACCTCTATTGCCCTTTAGTGATTCCACTAAGACAGGAAAGAGGTTGAGACTCCCATTTCCTGTGGATACAGGCCTGCAGCCATGACTAAAGTACCTGTCTATGGAAGGGGAACACTGGGTGTCTGAATCCAGCTCTAGCCTTCAGAAGCATGATCCTTTGCCAATCCTATATCTAGGTCTCACCCACATCCCTCCCTATCCTAGAACGTTTTAGGTGCTGTCCACCAGTGGCGCCAATATCCTTCCCTTTGCCTCTGGGAGAGACACTGGCAGGGTTCAGGAGTTCTGACAGGGCTCTCCAGAGCACTGCAGGCTGCTCAATTCCCGATATCTACCTTACTTACTGGAACTGAGACTGTCAGCCACCATCCGGACTCCACAGTCAAGACTACAGTGATTGTGATTGGAACAATTGATCAGATCTATTATAAACCATCAGTGGCCCTTAGCCCACTCCCAAGGCCTGTGCTTGCTTTCTAAGGGTACTTTCCATACTAGCAGTTTTACACTTGTGCTTCGGATTTCCAACAGACTCTTCTGCCCCTTGCCCTGCACCTAGTTTTGCTCTTCTACAGTCCAGAGCCAGGTCAAAGCCAGGCACAGAACAGGCTAACATGAAACTGGGGCCAAAGAAAGAAATTGGGGCCAGGAAGTACAATGAATCGGGCCAAGGTCACGCACACTAAGATATCTGCCAACAGCCGCCACTGCCTGTGGGCGCCGCTGACGCCCCTAACGAGCCTAGAAATCTCTCCCACCCGCTACGTCAACCGGAAGTGGCATGTGCGGGGCTGTAAACACAACCCGCAATGCCCCACCCCCGCTCCCAGCCCCGCCCCCGCCTGCCACGTGACGCGCCCCCGCCCGCCCTCACCGCCACCTCATTGGGCTGCCAGCTTTGTTTACCTTATATGGCCAGGTCCTAACACCCCGCGGCAGCCCATTGGCCGAAGTACCACCTCTCTCAGTTGACGTCACCCGGGACAGAAAGATGCAAATAAACCGGTGTCTTCTGGGAAGGTAAGTCCAGTGCGGCTCCGGAACTGGTTCCGCGCGGTCCTAGCGTCCCTGTGGTCCGAGCCAGAATTTTTGGCGGAGAGCACAAGCTGTCGCATGGGAAAGTGGTTACTGAAGGGAGGGGGACCCCAAGACGCCAGAAGCTACCGGCCTCGTCCGCCTGTCCTGGGCACCGTCCCTATCTCGAGACGCTCATTTCTGCCTGGCCGAGAACCAGATTGGGAAGGGCAAGGCGAGAGTGCTCTGGGGGGCTCCGAAGGCTTCCTGGAGGCAGTGATTTTGAGCAGCGCCTAGAAGGGCCGACTACCTACTTCCCTGGATATTTATTGGCGCCTAGTGTGCGCTGAGGCTTAGTGCAGCAGATTTGGGCCAGAATTCCTGGGTCTCCCATCTCTAGGGGCTGCAGAGTCCCCAGAGTGCGGACACCGGCGTTTGCACCCACTTTTGTGATCTGCCGGGCACTCAGTAGGCTTTCGGCTACCAGACCCGCCCTCACAGCCCGCCCGGCGGCGGGGGCGTCGCGGACTACAGGTCCCAGCATGCCCCGCCGGCCGCCGGGGCCGCGAGGCGCGGCGAGTCAGAGCGCACGGTAAATATTTGTATTAGCCGGAGCCGGCTCGCTAATGGTGGACGCGTGAGGCGCGGCGCGAGCGCGCAGGCGGCCGGAGCGGGCAGCGCGGCGGCGCCATGTCGGTGAACATGGACGAGCTCAAGCACCAGGTCATGATCAACCAGTTCGTGCTGACGGCGGGCTGCGCGGCCGACCAGGCGAAGCAGCTGCTGCAGGCGGCCCACTGGCAGTTCGAGGTGCGCGCGGGGCGGGCGGCGTGGACACGTGCCGGGCCCCCCTCCCCCGGGCCGGACAGAGGGCTCTACCCGCCAGTCCGACCGCCAGGCCGGTGCCCACGGCCCGGCGGTCCGCTCGGAGACCCCCCCCTTTGTCCGGGTAACGGCCGAGGGCGGGGCGGCGGCTGGCCGGAAGGAGGACGCCCCGGGCCGAGCCGAGGGCGGAGCCGCCCGGCGGCCGCTGGTCCGTGTGCCCGGTGGGCGGCTCGCGCGTGTGCGTGCATGTACATGAGCATTTGTATTTACGCACGCACTGCGCTTGGCGTCAGCGGGGCACATCGAGGGCTGTGGGCATGTGGGTACGTGTGCGGACGCGCAGTGCGCCCGGCCGCGTGTCAGGTACGAGATACTTGTGTGTCATGTTTGGAGTATGTTCAGCGTGTACACTTAAGTCGGTGTGTAGAGAGAATCATGCCCAAGGCTGTGCGGTGTGTACATACACAGCATGGAGTGTATCGGCAGTGTGCTGGAGCCCCACTACCGTGCAGAGGTTCGCGCGCGTGTGTACATTGGTCCAGAGATGTGCCTGGGGGTCGTTCCGCGGGTCTAGGTACCCCCTGGGCTGGGAAAGGAACCTGTGCCTTTGGGGCTGCTCTGGGGGTGGTGTGTGGTCAGTAGCACAAGCCACCTGGGCAAAAGATAGGGCTGCCCCTGTCTGGCTTTCACCCTACCCAGGAGGTCTCTGCTGACTTAGAAGGTAGTAGTGCACTGAAGTGGTTGGTGCTTCCTGGAGGCTGTCTGATCTCCAGCTCAGAGACCCCTGAAATCATCCTCGTGGTGGTATCTAGGGCTAAGGCCAGGCTCTGGAGTGGTGCCCCTGATAGATGTAGGGTCGTAACCTCACCTAGCCTGGTGATGTCTGTGCCCAGCTCTAGCCCAGAACCTAGTTTCCTTGGGGCCCATCCTAGGGAAGGTGTTTGGGCCCCCAGGGAGGACCAGGACCCAGGGGGCTCTAAGGCTCAGTTTGATTTGGGCAGGGTGGGGATCAGAATGTCCCCAGCTTGAGAGTGTCTGAAATGCAGTAGCCTTCCCACCCAGATCCATCCTCCTCACCTTGCTTACCTCCTCCCTCCCACGACTTTCAGTCACTGTCTCCACAGTGTCCTCATCCAGGAGAGAAGCTGCTCTCTCGGGCTTCAGTTTCCACACCTGTACCTAGGGGGAGCCATGTGAGTCTGCCTCTGAGGCCTGAATGGCCAGCTGTCTGCCTCCTCCCCCACTGCAGCCCCACCCGAAGGAAGCTCCCTGCTCCCCACCTCTCCAGCAACTCTAATCAGCCCGGTTTGTCTCTAGGGTTGGTTGTGGTAAAACTTGCAAAACTGCATTCACGGCAGTTTGCTGGAGTCCCACTTGTACATGCAGGGCTCCTTGCGTGCCTGGGCTGTGCAGGGAGATGTCTAGTGGGAAGTGGGCCCTGCCTGCAGAACTCTGAGCCCGTCCTTCAGAGTCAGACACCTAAGCTGTGTCTCTCAGGTAGCCCAGGTTGAATTGAAAATGTAGCTTTGAAGATTGCAGGATCTGGGGAAGAACTCTGTCCATGGGAGTGTCAGGACTGCCCTGTAGACTGGAGGACTCTGGTGGCATCAGTTTCATTGTCTATAAAGTGGGGGATACTTTAGGTGTGAGCCAATGGACTGTGAACCCCCAAACCTCAAACCTCTGTCTAGGAGTGAATGAGGAGGTTCCTTTTAATTAGCCCATCCCTCTTTATGACCACCTCCACTGGGCTAGCAGCATATACTGGGGTAGTGTTTTCTGGGTCACATACTCAGATTGAGGTGTTAATGGGAGCAGAGGCTGAGGGGGGAAGGGACCTCTGTCTAGCTGTGTGGGTGTTCTTAGTAGAGTACTCACACAGGGTGGCCTTTGGGGGACAGAATTGGGTATGTCCTTTGTGCTCCTGGGTTAGGGTTTGCAAAATGAGCCTGGGCTGAAGGGCATAGCTACTGCTTCCAGGAAAAGTGCTTGGAGACCCAGCCCCTGTTCCTGAGCGCCCATCCCATTTAGGGACACCCAGATAGGGTGTCTCTCGGAAATTCTCAAAATAATTCATTTGAACTTACTTTTAAAAAAAAATAATAAAACCCCTGAGTACAAGCTCTGGGAGCCAGGCTGGGTTTCTGGGTGTGTTGGTAAGGGCAAACAAGAAGTCCATTGGGCAGCACAAGCTGGGGAGCAGGTCTGCCAGGGAAGATGACTTCAGGTCCCAGTCAGGGACTTGGCAATACCTGAAGGACCCCTCACACACTTACAGGCCCCTCCCTTCGCCAGCACTTTTCACAAGAGCAGCCAGCTCGCTTTATTTCCCATAGGGACCCAGGGGAGGCGTGATAAATGTCAGCACCTTCACAGACTCCCTCCTCCAATTGCCAGGGACCTCCAGGGGTCTGAGCTGATCCTTCAGCCTCCTGCCTCCCACCTGGGAGAGTCCCAAGGGCTATGCCTGGAGTCACAGGCCAGGGTCCTAACCCACCTCTGCCTTTCATTAATCTTACAACCTAGCCTAGTAAGTCATTCCATCCTCAGTTTCCCTATCTGTAAAGCAAGTGATTCCAGGCCAGTTTCTATGGTAATAAGTGTCCCCAACTTGATGGAACCCAGCTTGAAGAGGCAGCACCTTGCTTGGTGGGGTACTAGTGTGGCAGAAGAAGGTGGAGTGTCATGTTCCCAACATGGAGTTACCACAGGAGCTGTCTTCAGTCCCTGTCTGGGTTCAGTGCTAGGGCCACCCTCCTGCTCATCATCTTGACATTCCCAGGAAGGCTCAGGGTGGGTGAGTGTAAAACCCAGACCCACCCATTTAAGTCCACACCCGCCCTGGGGGAACATGGTGATCTGAGGTCACTGTTGGGATCCTTGTGATACAGATAGACACTGAGGTCCAGACAGGGCCATGCAATGAACAGTCAGAGGTGGAGTAGAGCCAAGAAGCAGGTCTCTGCCCTCTAGGTTTGAACTCAAGATGCCCCTGGTTAAGAGGAAAGAACGGACTCAGAGAAGAGACTTCTAACCATCTCAGTGGGGACAGAGAGGCTTAGGATCTACTGAATCAGACGGAGGACCAGCTGGCTTAGTTGAGAGCCCATGTAACCTTTCCTCATTAGACAGAGTGAGGGCACTATCTACCTTCCTCGAGCCACAGTGACAATGTCAGGAGTATGTGAAGGGTGGGCTCTGCAGCTAGGAATTACCTGGTATCCTTGTGAGGGTCTTCACCACTCACCCACCTTGCCCACAGTTCATGGCGCCTCCATGTTTGATGGGGAGGGTTGGGTAGTGACAGGTACACTGCTGGTTCTTGGCTACCTCAGCTCACCTTATTCCACTCAGAGACCAGCCGGTGGTCATGCTAAGCCCCAGAGGAGCCTGGGAACTAGGGCTAGGGAGGGTCCTGGAGGGTAAGCACAATCTTTCTTCCTGTAGACGGCCCTCAGCGCCTTTTTCCAGGAGACCAACATCCCCTACAGCCACCACCACCACCAGATGGTAAGTGTCCCCTGGATACCCACGTGTGGCCCCGCTGGGGGCTCTCTGTTCTGGACAGGGAGGAAGGTGGCTGAGCCAGGTGGGTACATAAGTGGCCCCCCAACCCACGGAGGCTTCCAGGGGAGGGCAGTGCACATGCGACTGAACCTCCTTGAGATAGTCCTGCAGGAGTGTGGGCCTAGTGTGCAGCCTGGGTTCAGGGGGACCTAGGTAGCACTGGCCCTTGGAGCTTGGGCTTCTGCCTGTAGCGTAGGGCAGCACTCGGGATGCTGTGCTGCCTCAGGGAGTGGGAAAGCCTTATGGCCCTGCGCTGGCCGGTGTGGATCTGCAGCCCAGGTTCCCCAGCAAAGCTGGGTCAGCCCAGCTCAGTGCCTTTCCCTGTGAGCCCCAGCATTGGGACCAACTGGGCCAGAGTGAAACTTAGGTGGCACCTGGGGAAAGGGGTATGGGGGCACCTGTCTCTTCTTCAGAGGCATTGGGGACCTCAGGGCCCTCCCAGAAAGGAGTGCTTACCCCTTCCTCTCTTTCTTTCCCTACAGATGTGCACTCCTGCCAACACCCCTGCCACACCCCCCAACTTCCCTGATGCTCTCACCATGTTCTCACGTCTCAAGGCCTCAGAGAGCTTCCACAGTGGCAGTAGCGGCAGCCCAATGGCCACAACAGCTACATCGCCCCCACCACACTTCCCTCATGCTGCCACTGGCAGCTTTGTGGCACCCAGCTGGCCAACGGCAGCCTCACCCCCTGGGGGCCCACAGCACCACCAGCCGCAGCCATCCCTGTGGACTCCAGCACCCCCTTCTCCAGCTTCAGACTGGCCACCCCTGGCCCCTCAACAAGCTGCTTCAGAACCTAGGGCTCACCCTGCCATGGAGGCAGAGAGATAAGGGAGGCCCCTCCCCCCTCCCGGAGGCCAGGACCCCGTGGGGCGGGGGAGAGGATGTCTCCATGGGCCCCCTTCACCCCTTCTCTGTCTGCACCCCTGCGCCCTGGAGCCCTGGAGGGGAGAGATGGACTCTAGCCAGGCAGGGATATATCTCGTGCCAACATGCACAGCTGCACGCACGCAAGTTTATGGAGCAAAGGCACGCGGTCCCCAGCTCACACGGATTTGGCTCAGAGTGGCGTGGGTGCCTGGTGAGCAGCACCTTGGAGACCAAACAGCCTTTCCACAGAAGAGGATTCACCCATGCTGCCCTGCCCTAGCCCAGGGGCACTGCAGACAGTCACCCAGCAAAGACATGGCTGGCTACTGACTTGGAGTTCCCTACAGCTGGCAAGCCTAGATCCCCACACTTGGGAATGCAGAGCCTTCTCCGCATGTGTGCGTGTAGCTGTGTCTGTGTATTTATATGTAAATCACTCTTTGAAAAGCAACCTAGTTTATGGGGCAGCTGGACTTTGCATGTTAGAGTGAGCCCCAATCCCCTTGCCCACCACCCCTCTCCCCAGGGCCCTGCCTCACCCCACCACCCTCTTGTCAGCCTGCACTGCTATTCCCCTTGAGAAAAGGTTTATGGGAAACTCCAGGACTCTTCGCCCCATCCCCAGTGCCTGCCTGCCGGGGCTGCCTGCATGCCTTCCCCAGAGCCCAGGGGTACCTGATCTCCACTTTCTTTTCCCCTTTTAATGAAAGAGAAGAAAGAATTGCAAACTACCACCAGGCTCTGTGGTCTTGCCTCACATCCTAGGCTTTGCTATCTGCTGGCTCTGTGGGGATGGCGGGGGTGAGCAGAGCACAGGGCACCTGAAGTATCACTGAGCTCCACACTAGTCCTGCCTGTCATTGTCCTTTGAACCACAGTGTGCTCTAGAAACTTCCTGCCCACCCAAAGCTTTTCCCATGTAAGTTTTCTGGCCTGTTCCCAGAACCCCACCCCTCCCACTGCTCAGGTGGAGAGATCTTGACCCCTTTTTTGAGTAAGCACAGTCAACAGCTGCCTCCATCTTCCTAAGACTTTGCATAGGAGCACTCTTGGACCCTCTGAGCCCCACCTCCATCAGCAGCCCAGTGGGGTGCCTGTTTCCCCTGCATCACGTCAGTGTACCTTTATAGCAGGAGGGATCTGCAGCTTCACTCTGGAATGGAGAGAAATTCTTGGGAAACTGCCATACGCACCCATAAGTGTTAGTTCAAGGGAAGTGTTGAGGGGTCACTTGTCACACTATTAATGAAGCTAAGTGCCTGAGGCCACCCTCGTGCAGATTGCTAAGGTGGCCATAGGCATCACCTATCGAGTTGTGCAGTCTAGATTCTGTATTGAAGGCTGAGGAGCACCAATTTTTAAGTGCACAGCAACATTTGGTTACCCTGTACTTGTCCCATACTAAAGTGGTGACCCAGAACAGCATCACCCAGGAGATGTTGGCACTGAGGCCACCCTGCCAAGTCCTGGGGACCACTGTGAACTGGGCCTGGAGGTCTCAGACACTTAGTTTATGGCAGAACGGACTTTAAATGTTCTAGGTCTTGGCCTCTCCAAGTTCACC
>RJWT010040294.1:0-12572 GCA_004365215.1 Cuniculus paca
TGTTCTTTGTAAATATCCTTCTCCTGTGCAAGATAAGGGCAAGAAGATTTTGTGAGTGCTACACCCACCCTGGGGGTGGGGTGGGGTAGCCTGCTTACAATGTAAGGGAAGAGAAGAGGTTTGATCTCCTTCCTTTTGCTCTGGCTGCTTTTGCTGGCTGCTACCTTGAAGTGTCGCCTTGCTGCCATGCCACCCTGCCTTGGAGCCAGCTGACAAGCAGTGAGCTAAATAAACCTTTCCTTCCTTCATTTTGGGTGTCGGATATTTTGTCCCAGCAATGAGAGAAAAGTAACCGAGACAGTGTAGTTCTGGAAAAAGTCATGGTGGTCTCCCCATGGAGTAATCCTGAACTCTGCAGAATGGTGGTTGGCTCAGCTGGGGAAAGTTGGGCTGGGGACACCCTTTCATTGCTGTAACACCCCTGATCTGAAAAGGTCACATTTTCTTCTGCAAGGCTATCTGTGGTTTCTTTTCACACATTTAGCGAAAGAATCAAATTTATCATCTATAATGATCAGCTACTAATTCAGATTTTAATTTCTCTATGAATTACCTGAATTTAGAACTCAGTAGAGGTAGTTTTTACTAAAAAAAAAAAAAAAAAAAAAATTCTTTGAATATTTTGGAATTATGGTAGAATCGTAAAGATGGTACAGATTGCATATCCCATACTCAATTTCCTCTATTACTAATGTGTTAGGATGGCAGATTTGTCTTTATGAACCACTAATAAGACCCTGGCACAGTTAAATGCCACAGTTTATCAGATTTCTTTAGTTTTTACTTAATATCCCTTTTCGTTGGTGGTTCCCATCAAGGATACCACCATGTAGCGTTTATATTATATATCTCCTTAGGTCCCTCTATTCTGGGACAGTTTTTTAGATTATCTTTGGTTCCAGTGCCCTGGACAGCTTGAAAAGTACTAGTCAGGTATTTTGTAGAATGTCCTTCAGTTTCAGTCTGGTGTTTCTCTGTTACTGGGTTTTTTAGAGGAAGACCACAGAGGTAAAAAGCCACGTTTTGTTGCATCTCAAGGACATCATTACCTTTTGTGTACATACCTGCTGTCCATAGGAACTGCACTGTTGGGGATGTGAAGTGATCCCTCGGCTACGCTGAGATGTCTTTGGTCAGGTGTCTCCCATTGTTGCCTTTCCCTATCGATATGGTGCTCTTTGCAAGAACTCATCTTGCACAGCCCACAATTAAACTGTGGAAAATTAGGCTTCACCTTGTAGGAGGGAGTATGTTAGAATTCTTATTTATTCATTCAGTAACCTATATCTGTATGGATTTATGGTTATTTATTTTATACTTTAGGCTTTAATCCAGCACCATATTATTTTGTTGCCCAAACAGTTCCAGCCTTGACTTTTTTTTTGCCTTGACTTTTGGGAAATTTTTAAAATTAGTACCTATGTCCTTTTGTGGCACGCCCCCTCCCCCTGTCTTTATGGGTTGTGGTGGTGTTCTGTTTTGGGATTTTTAAAAAATCACTTCCTTATTATTTCTGGCACTACAGACTCACTTTATATATTTTTCCACTTTCCTAGAATCAATCATTTCTTTGAGGAGCCCTGATTTCTTTTATTGGAGAGTGATATTAGAAACCAAGTTTGGGCACAGGATGTTATTGTTGCTATTGGGATAGCTGACAGTATAAGGAAACAGAAGTAAGTCCACTAACACTTCTCTGTATATGCATCCATAAATATTCTTGTGTCCATCTGAATATATTATGTTAAAGTTGAGTTCGTACTGGTGTCTCCAATTGCAATGTGGTACTACATAGATCATTCTACTCCCTTTCCTCACTTGTCTGCCTACTCCAACTCCCAACAGTAAAAACGGATTCCCACCACCCACTTACAGGAGAGGAGAAGTAACTGTCAGCTACAGTCCAGTACTGTACTTACTTGAAGTTCCTTTTTGCCTTTAGTCTCAGAGTCTTGGCTCATTTCCAGAGTTACTGAGGCCAGCACTTTCCCCCTCCCTCCCTCTACTGAGGTTATTCCATACATTCGAATGTGGTTGATTCTTATGTTGCAGTCTGCCTTCTGTATTCCACCCCAGGACCTGTTGATGCCCCGAATTTTATTTTAATTGTATACACTCAGGTTCACTGTACTGTGAAAGTTCTATAGTTTTTGACAAATCTTAGTGTTCTGTTCTGCAGTCATAGTATCATTCAGAATAATTTCACTGACCGAAAATTAATAATATACCTGTGCCAGTGGCCTCTCATTGAGTCCTGTCAAGTAGTCTCCCCTGACCCTGGCTCTTGTGGTAGTTCCAGCTCTGTTCAGAAAATAGTCTGCTGTCAGACAGTTGCGTGGCGGCATTGCTAGTTGGGATGCCACTGCGGCTGTGAAACTAGTTTTCCAGCACAGGCAAATGTTAATTTAGTAAAAGGTAAGAGAATGAGACAGGTAAACTTTATGAAACCTTCCTGTCTGGCAAATATTAACCAGGTTTACAAAAGCCAGAAATGCACTACGAGTCTGTTTGCAGGGTGGTACTAATGGTTCTCGAGGTCTTAAAATCCAAACCGAGTCAGCCTGCCACCAGCTTATTATTAGATCCTGCTCCGCCAGGTGACTGTGCTGTGCCATGGGGGTAATGTGCTAGGCCTTTCTTCACCAGAAAGTGATTGTGAAAATAAGTGAAAAAAAGTTGCAAGTATCTTGGGGTACCCAAGGGAAGATGTAGAACCCTCTGAACTCTTCTTTCTCTTTCTAGTTCTGCTTTGTCCTATTCCCCTAATGTGACTTTGGGCCTTGGCCCTTTTCCTTTGAGCGATACAATCTCTCTGGGGGGACAACTGTCTTGTGTTTCCATTGTTCCTGTATAAATGACTCTTACAGCCCTGCCTTTAGCCTGGCTTTCATTTTAAGTTTCAGGCTTCACCTTTTTTTTGGTCCAACTTTCTACTTGAATATCTCCCTGCACAATCACTATTTTTAAAAACGAGAGTCATGCCAGGCCAACTGACCTTCTCGATTCCCTTACTTCTTCCAGGATAAATCTTATAGACGTCTAGAGCCTGAAGCTTCTTTTGGGCTTTCTGTCATCTCTAACCCTCAGTGCCAAGTCCTGCCAAGCTTCTTCTGTGATGTTTGCCCCATCTCCTGTCATCCAACTGGATCATTGAAGTGGTCTCTGAATGTGCCCCTGACCCACAGTCCAGACTGCCCCTGTCCTAGTTGTCCTCCAGCCTCTTTTGGGACTGTTGTTAGTCTAATTTTTTGATGTAAAATTTTTAGCTCTTGATTATCAAAACTGTTTGCCCAACACTTCTAAATTTATCTTGCAACTCAATTAAATTATGTATAGTTCCATATACTCCATATTCTTTGCTATGTCTGCAGTGTTCTGTCTTTCCCCATCCTGGCAGGATAAGTCATAGAGGTAGAATTAAACAGCCAATATGGATCCATACGGGCATTAACATAAAATAAGGAGGTCTGCTAGCAGTCCTGCAGGAGCTGGGGTGGGAGTTGCATGGGAAGTCCACCTGATGTGTTATTTTCCATGCCTGGGGACAGTCTTAAGTATCCTTCTCCACCTTGGAAGCATTTGGCCTCTCCTCTCCTTTGAAGCTGCTTTTCCTCAGTCCCACGACATAGATTTTGGTGGAGTTATCCCACCTCTCTGATTGTGTCTTCTCTGATTCTTCTTTCTTGCCCCTCCTTAGTGAATTTGCTTTTTCTTTCCTTTTTTTCTGGTGCTCTTTCTGGAAAAGTTTCACGGCTCTTAACAATTACCATTTGGAAATGATTCCCAAATACTGTAATTAGTGCACCTCTGTTTTCACCCCACAATTCACCATTATTTCCAGCTTCTTGCCAAATGTTTCTATTTGGGTTCTTTTGTGTCCAAATTTAAACTCATTTCCTTCCTTCTGAAGCACGTTCTTTCCATGTGAGTTTCTTGGCTTATTATGGCCAAAGAGATTGACAAATTTTTCTATAAAGAGCAGATAGTAAATATTTTTGTCTGCATGTTCCATGAGCTCTCAGTCACAACTACAGTTATGTGTCGCTTAATGTTGGGGATAAGCTTTGAACAAGTGATTCTGTCTTAGAATGTTACACAGTGCACTGAAACAAACCTTGGTGACCATGGCCAGTTGTCACACATGGCTTCCTGCTGCGTTGACACGTATGAGGATGCTGCCAGCACGACATGGCCTACTCTTACAGTAAACTATTTTTTATAAATAGAAGGAATATCTTCTAAAATAATGAGAAACTTATGCTGCAGTAAATGCATAAGCCAGTAGTTGACTATCACTGCCAAGCATTTATGAGTACTACATAATCGTGTATGCTATACTCTTGTACGACTGGTGCCACAATGGGACTGCTTACCACGAAGCTGCGTACCTTGCTCTACAATATTGCCATCACTAAGTAGTAGGAATTTTCAACTCCATGCTAATCTTGATGGGGCACCCTTATATCTGTGGTCGGTCCCTGGAGAAATACTGTTACATGGGATATGACTCTGAGCATCTCTGACTTTAGTACAAAGGCAGGCATAGATCATAGTAAATGAAAAAGGATGTGTTTCAAGGAAACTTTTCCTGCAGAAAAGTGGAGTGACTGAAATTGCCCTTTGGTTACTGACTCCTGTTCTGGGTCACCCACGCCTAAAATTCAGTGCTGCTTTGCCCTTTCTGTGTCCTCGGATTATTTTTAATTTCCATTTATTTCACTCTTCTGAAACATTTCATGTTTCAGAATGTAGTTGTCTCTTTGTTCGCAGGTATAATAGACAAAACGCCCTTTTTACATTTTCATCTCCATCATTTTATATCACTGGAACCCTCTGGTGGCGTCCCTTGGCCTCCTTGTAGAGGTTAGCTTCTCTGAGTGCAGCTCTTCCCGCCTTCTTTCCTCTCTGCCGGCCACTCCTCCAAGCCACTGCACTGGTGTGCTCTTGTCCGGGCTCCAGCTTCATTGACTCAGGATGGTCTTGCTGAATTTGCCTGCAGCCCGTGATGCAGGTGCCACTTCCCAATTAAAGCTTTGTCACAGCCCAGCAATTGCTTGTCTGTTGGTCAGAGCAGTACTTTCAGTGTGACTGAGTACCTAGTCAGCTGGGACCACACCAGGCTTTAATTGTAACTTGGGGTTCCCCCTGCTCTGAATTGCAAGAAGCTGTTAAGGGCAGCCCATAGGACGCTCCGTGCCCTGCTCAGCTCTTTGTCTGACCTCCACATGGGCTCATTCCCTCGGAGTTCTTATCTCAGTCAACAGTACCTTGTCTTTCTCTCTGTACCCTACTGCCGTCACTTACGAAGTCTGCTGCTGCTGCCCACTAAGCATTTCCCTTATACCCCTCCCTGCCGCATCCCTTCTGCTGCTGACCTGGTTCAGCTCACACTGTTTCACAAGGAGCATTGGAAAACTCTTTCATCAGCTTCTCATCTTCTCACCCCAATAACCTGTTTGTAGAGACCTGACACCTAAGTGGTAGGGTGCTGCAGCTCTGCTGATTGAAGTCCCTTGAGCTCTTCACTGCTTCAGGATGAGCGCCAGCATCCCAGTATGCCACGAGGACTTTGTTGATCTAAGTCTCTCTCCTCTCCAGCCCTGTTTCTGATCTGTGTCGTTTACCCGGCCTTTACCGTAGGGAACCCCTGATAGGTCCTCCATGCATTTGCATGTGCCTGTCCTGCCCCACACACACGAGAAACTACTCTCTGAATTTGTTGGCATGGCACAAATGTCCCTTTCTTTGTGGCATTTTCATCTCCCCATAGGAGTAAAGGTGTTACTGTGAAAGAACTATAGGAGAAACACTCGGGCTTGTTGTAGATTGTAATTCCCCCGCAGATTAAGAATATTCAAACGATGAGCTAGAAAGTGAGCAGTGAGTAATTGAGTATATGTCAATAAAACGTCTCGAAGTGCTTATGTAAACTAAACGTACAGTTGGATTTCTTACTTTGGTCTTTGCTAGAGCTTTTACTTTCTTCTTCCATTAGAAATGGATGAAAGAATCGATGATGTAGAATTATTTTGGGTTCATTTGCATTCTATCTTTTTTAAAACCTGATATCTTCAGTTTAAAATATTAGGTAGGAAAAGGAGACAGGGTATCCAAAATCATGTTAGGATGGGAGTAGGGCAGGAAGGAATTTCATCGCAAATATTCGAGATACCTCTATTATGCAAATGTCACTTTACATCAGTGGCGAGACTTTCTAGATTTCCCACTCCCTGCCATCCCTCGTTTCTTGTGAGGTGTCCCCTTAGAGAAAGAAGCTCAGCTCAGGTCTGAGTGTTCCCCAGGCAGCCCATAGAGGTGGTGAAAATGAAAGTGGCCATTGGACCACCAAGCAGGAAATGAGCGTGGGTACCTCTCTCTCCTCCAGCCGGGGTTGCATGGACACCTACCCCTTTCATTTAATGCCCACTCCTAGAAAGGACAGAGTAAGCTTCATTTTTGGAAGAATCCACTCAGCAGAAAAGAGACAGGATGAACTCCTGCAGGAAATGTCCTGTGCAGTGTTCTTTGCTGGGAGGTGACATGGTATGGAGAACGCACACAGTGGGGTTTCCATTTCACTTCAGTACCTGCCGTGCCTTGAGCTCTTTTGGGTAGGTGCCTCTCCACAAAAGGAAGTGCCTTCTTAGTTCTGGAGGGCAGAGTTTGGCCCCACAGTCTGGCACTGTTCGGAGAGTCCTTGCTGGTGTCCAGGGCATGCGGTGGATTTCTTCAGAAGAACCTGGCCCACTTGTTTCGGTCAGAGCAGCCCTTGAGCAGCTGCAGGCTTCCTGATGAGCCAGACACTTCCTTCGAAACCTCCACCCTCCCTCAGGGGAGGTGCCAGTGTCAGTAGTCCTTCTGCTGCAGAATTCAATAACCTGTGAGGTTTTGGGGAGGAATTACAGGAGCAGGTTTTGAAGAACCTAAAGTGGGCACCATTTAATTTGTGTTTCCAGCCTCTCAGATACCGGAGTCAAAGCTACACACACACCACCACCACCACCACCACCACCACCACCACCACCACCACATACCCGAGATTATTTGCACCTTTAATCCTGTCTGTGGCAGAGGTCTGAAATGTTTTAGACCTCAGAGGCACTGTTCAGTCTTGACTGTAACTGACTTTTTATTATGGACAAAGGAACTCTGAAAAATGGATTACTGCAAAAGGATTTTACTTTTGTCAGAAGATACATTTTTAATGCTGGAACGTAGTGGGGAATGGGCTTTGAGTTGGAATAATTCTAAATTTAAACTTAGAGTAACTTCGTGGATATGTTGGGGTGGGGAATGGTTATTGTGAGTCTTTAGTATATATTTTAGAAACAGATTTGCTGGTGGCTTCTGGATGTCATTTACTTTCTGCTGTGGAATCATAGACTACTGTATTAGCTATGAAAAGGATTTAAGGGCTTGGTCCACCTCTCGGGTTTTGAATGCAGAAGCCATTTGACCCGGCCAAGTGACAGGTGGACAGTGCTAGCATTGTGACACAGCTCAGGGCTCCTCCTCACTTATTCCCTCAGCTCACACAGTGACCAGAATCAGCAGGACAGGGATGGACGAAGGACTCAGGGCTAATGAATGAAATGCTCTTTCATTTTAAACCAGGCAGATTTAGTAAGCCTCACTTTTCTGTTTAGTTTCTGCCATCATCTTTTTCTGGTGGTTTATAGTCTGTGGTATTCCTTAATGTGCTTTTCACACCCAGCACTGAGTCTGATTGTTACAGAGATGAGAGGAGAAAGTCAGCGGGGACGTGATGTTTGCCTCATCCACCTGCTTTGCCCCTCTGACCCTTCCCACGGGAGGGATGTGAGGCGCCTGTGCAGCACTCAGAGCTGACTCTGGTTCTCCAGGCAGTGGATGAATGGACCTGAACTGTCTGCACGTTTTGCTGGCCCAGCACTGACTTGCCTCACTTAGCAGCTCCAGCCTTGGTGCTCCCGTCAGGAGCCATTGAGTGACAGTGTCAGGCCACTGCCACCCCCACTGGCCTTGGCGTTGAGGAGGCAAGGCTAGAACATGGGGCTGTCAGTTGGCGGGAGCAGCCTCGGGTGCTGAGAATGCAAGTCTCATCCAGGCTCATGGGGGGAGATGGTGATGTGATGACCTCATGTGCCGGATGCCAGAAGAAAGCAGAGACCTGCAGGCAGGAACAGTCACAGCGCCTGTGGGGTCTTTCCAGTATCAGAGTCTTGCCCTGGCCCTCACTACTTGTATGATTTTAGCCAATTCTGAAACCTCCTCGAGCCTCCACTTTTCCATCTGTACAGTGGGGATGGTGACACTTACATTGCAGGTGAAGACCAGAGATAATGTAGGCCAAACACTTAACAGGAGCCCCATGTGCTGTTGGAGCTTGAGATGAAGCTGTTAATTTTATTATTAAAGGACTTGACTGCACATTTATGAATTATTGGTGTGATCCTTTACGAACAATTTTCCTGTCAAAATTTGAACTCTCATTCAAACTCTTCCAGCTGGTAGTTTTAGCTAGAAGAGAATCATGAAATGTTTTATCATATTTTTAGGTTCGTTTGTAACCTATCCCTAGTGCAAGATTTAGACAAGCAATGGAAAAGGGCTACCTAGTCAAGAACTTAAATTTTATCGACTTTTTTTTTATTACCGAGGTCTATTCAAGGCCCATAGAGTCTACCTGTGCCCAAATATAGGATTTTTTTCTTTTAGTGCTGGCTCCCTCTGCTTACTCCAGGCTGAGATGAATATTGAGTAGTTAGAAATTTCCTGTCTGTGGTCAATTCTAATACTTTTGTGAATGAAAATGGTTGTAAATTATTACCAGTTAATTAAATGAGTGTTTCTCTTGAGTCCTGTGTACAGGCTTTTTATCCAAGTCTGTTTAGAATCATGGAGCATGAGAGCTAAGTTTTTTTTAGAAAACACCTTCATTTCCTGGATCAGGAGATGAACCAGGGATGTGATTTGCTCAACTTCTGCAAAGGAATGCAGAGATGAAGCAGTCATTAGCTGAGAGCCTGGGGGTCCTGGAGATAGAGGTACATAAAGCTAACCACGTGCAGTTCTAAGCAAGGGCTCCTCAGGCCACGTATCGCTGGCATTTCTTGGAGTGCTTTTTTTTTTTTTTTAACTGAGTGCTGTCACATAATATTTTATTCTGTACTAAATATTACTCTTGTTTTTCAGGTGAGAAATTGTGTTAAAATCACCTTCCGGTTCAGCTCATTAGATCAAATCAAAAGATACCTGTGGAGTGGTTAGTTCATGCAAGGAATTCTGCCAGGTATCTGGGGGAACACAGTGTAGACCCTGCTGGAATGGAGTGTACAGACTCATTGCAAAATGATAGAAATATATGAAAATTTAGCTAACTCTTTAAGCGTGTAGATAAGTACTTGGAGAGTAGTCGAGATAGGAATTTTGAGACTGGAGCATCAATGTGGATGCTCAGATCTCTTTGGGCTGCAGCCCCTTCTGGTTCCAGGCTGAGGCCTCCTCCTCCTCAGGTGTGCTTGATGGCCCAGTCCACCTGCAGCCCTCGGGAACTACTCTGGGCAATCCTGAGCACCTGGCAGTGGTCCAGCCCTCGGGAGTTCTTTAGTGCAAATGTGAATGAGTGGACAGAAGGTGAAGTGGAGAGATGGGGGCTCTCTAAACAGAGGCATTGCAGGAGCACAGGTGTGGCCTTGCAGAGGCAGAAGGAGACTGGCCTGACGAGAAGAGCAGGTTCATAGAATGGAATTTGGAAGAAGGGGTTTGGGTAGATGAGTGAGAGGCAGCTGAAGGACAGCCCTGAGGGGCCCTAAAGCTCCGTGGAGCAGGATTTTAATTCTGAAGGCCCCCAGAAGCTGCCAGAGGTTTCGATAAGGGGAAGCTGAGATTGACATTTTCCAAAGGGTACTTGGTGGCCTGTGTAACTCTTTTGGTTGTTTAGTCTGGGGGAGGGTGTAGCATGACTGGAGGACAAGGGATGAGGGAGGGAGTAGATTGTGAGTGGAGTCTATGGCACAGAGAGGTTGACAGCTTGCCAAGTCAGAGACCAGAGAGAAAAGAGTTAACACGAGAGCCCAGGTCTCCCCTGGGTTGCTGTCATTCCGACAAAGGTAGAGAATCAGCTCCGACTGGGAGATGTGGTACGTGAGGCTGAAGCCATCTGAACAGACAAGTTTTCTGGTAGGTAAAAGAGCAAGAAGCAAAAGGCTGCTTTGGGGGTAATTTGGTTAGGGGAAGGATGAAGACAAGTCACTTCAGCCATGCAGATCCCAAAGGCTCTTCCTCCTTTTTTTTTAATTGAGATATTACTGATATACAAGTGACACATTCAAAAAATAAAAATTTAGAATCTGTGTATTTATAGTCAGTTGGTTTTCAGCATAGTCAGCAAGCATATACGTTGGAAAAAAGAGAGTCCCTTCAGTAAGTGCTGTTAGGAAAGCTGGGTGTCCTTAGGCAGAAGAAAGAAAATAGACCCTGCTGTCCGTATTTAAAAATCAACTCAAAATAGATCAGGGACTTAAATGTAGGACTGGAAACTTTGAAAGCACTAGAAGAAAATACACGAGAATCACTTCAGGACATTGATCTGGGCGAAGATTTTTTTAATATGACCCCAAGAACACAGGCAACAAAAGCACAAGTTGAGACATGGGTACATCAAATTAAAAAGCTTCTGCCCAGCAAATGAAACAGATGAGCAAAAAAGGACATACAGAGTGAGAGAAAATATTCGTGAACTATTTAATGGATGGGATTAATTTGTTGAATATGTAAGGAATGCAAACAACAACAACAACAAAAAGAAACCAAAGAATCTGATTTTAAAAATGGACCAATGACCCGAATAGATATTTCTCAAAAGAAGATAGACACATGACCAACAGGACATGAGAAAAGTGCTCAGCATCACTAAATTGTCCAGGAAACCCAGCATCTCACCCCACTTTGAATGACTGTTATTAAAAAAACTCAAAATGCTTGTAAGATTCTAGAGGAAGGGGAACACCCATATACTGCTGATGTGAATGTGAATTATTGCAGTACAACCATAGTGGGAAACGGAGGTTCCTCAAAACTCTAGAAATAGAACTGCCATATGTTATAGCAGTCCCACTTCTGGTTTATGTCCAAAGGAAATGAAATCAGTGTGTTGATGAGACGTCTACATTCACATGCGTATTGTAGTGATGTTCGCAATAACCAAGATACGGGATCAACCTCAGTGTTCATCAGTGGATAAATGAATAGGGACAATGTAGTATTCAGTGAGATATCAAATATTATTCAGCCACAAAAAGGAATAAAATTTTGTCATTTGGCACCACGTGGATGGAACTGGAGGATGTTGTGTTCAATGAAATAAGGCAGAAAGATACATAATGCACGTTCTTATAAGTGGAAGCTAAGTTGGTCTCAAAGAAGTGAATAGAATACTAGTTTCCAGAGCCTGTAGTGGAGAGAGAGGGTGGTTCACAAGTGCAGGGGTGCAATTGGATAACAGAAGTAACTTCTGATGTTCTGTGGGATAGCTATGATTGACAACAATTAATTGAATATTTCAGAATAGTAGAGTGGATTTTGGATGTTCCCAGCACAAAAGAATGATGTAAGTTTGAGGCAACAGATAGCCAGTCACCTTGCTTCAATCCTTACACATTGTATGCATGTCTTCAAGCACAACACCATGCCCTATAAGTATTCACAGTTACTATTTAGAAATTAAAATGTGTTAGTAAAAAATGTAACAAAAAAACAGTAAATGTAAAATTATCGTATGACAAATAGTAAAGAAAATTTAAGACATTTTAATTGCCTTTAAAAGGAATCCCACTGGCTGTTAATCCCTGTTCTCTTTTTCCCTCCAGGCAGGCATTATCATGCCTCTCACTTTCTATCACTACTGATTTGCCTAACCTGAATATTTCATATAGATGCAATTGTACACATGGGATCTTTTGTGACTGGCTTCTTTCACTTAGCGTATAGTGTCAAGATGCTTTCACTTAGTGTATAATTTTTTCGAGATTCAGTCAAGGTATAGCATGTGTCACTTATTGATGAATACTATTTCACTGTATTGATATAGCACAGTTTTTTTTGAGACAGGGTCTCGCTATTCCAGGTTAGCCTTGAACTCACTGTGTAGCCTAGGCTAGCCTCAAACTTGCAGCTGTTCTCCTACCCCAGCCTCCCATATGCTGGGGTTATGGACGTGGGCCACCGTGCTCTGCAATATATCACAATTTAATCCTTTAATCAGTTGATGTATGATCCATGTTGTTTCTGTATTTTGGCTATTATGAATAGTGGTGCCATGACCATTTTGTATAAATTCTTGTGTGAGTATATAGTATTTTCAGTTCTTTTACTTACACTTGGAGTGGAAGTGCTATTTTTAGCACTTTGATATACTGCCACAGTGCTTGACTGTTTTATATTCCCACCAACAGTACACAAGAGTTCCAGTACCTCCACATCCTTGTTGACACTCATTGTTGTCTGTTTTTTTAGATGCCCCCCAGCATATGTCCTTCCAGAGTGGAGATCAGCAGAAGTGAGATCTTGTCCCTCTTGTAGATCTAGGATTC
>RJWT010040295.1:0-11482 GCA_004365215.1 Cuniculus paca
CTCGCCATTGGGCTTCACGATCTTGGCGCTCGAGCTGAACATGGCGAGGCCCTGCACACAGGACGCGGGATCAGCCGCCCGCCGCCCTCCCGACGGGCCGGCGGGGGCCATCGGCGGGCGCCAACCCGGTAATCCAAAGCATCCCCATCTGAGCGCAGAGCCCACCGCCCAGGACGACCCCGCGAGGTCTGGGATCCCCAAAACCAGCGGAAAAGCGGGAGACTAACAAGGCATCCCACCTTACCTTGCGGAGCGCCGGCTTAGAAAGAGGGCCGGCTCTCGCGAGAGTTCGTCATATCCCGGGGGGGTGGGGAAGGGGCGGAAAGCGGAAGAGCCACTGAGAATGACTCGATCCTAGAGTGTCGCCGGAAGTGCATCCGGAGGACCGGTGTGTGGGTAAAGCTTGTCCGTAGGAGAACTTGCCTTGGATGTAGCTTTATTTCCCGAGTTGCCTCAAGGTTCTCGTTCGCAATCTTGTTCCAGGAAACAGCAGGGTTGCGAGTGAACAAGCACCACAAAAATAATTTTGACTACTTCATAAAACAGGACTATTTTGTTTTATTTTGTTTTTTAAGAAAGTACCTAAGCCGGGCGTGGTAGTGCACACCTGTAATCTCAACACTCGGGAGGCTGAGGCAGGAGGATCGCTAGGAGTTCGAGGCCACCTGGGCTACATACCGAGACCCCGCCCCCGCCAAAGAAGCCTCACTAAGTAGTTAAAGCTGACCTTGAAATTACTGTATAGCCCACGCTGGCCTCTAGCTTGAGGCAATCCTAATGCCTCAGCCTCCCCAGTGCTGAGATTACAGATATGTACCATCATGCCTGGAAAAAAAAAAAAACACCAGGATGTTAAAAAAAAAAAGTAACTTGTAAGAGAAAAACAATAGCCGGGCGTAGTGGCGCACTCCTGTAATCCCAGCACTCGGGAGGCTGAGGCAGGAAGATCGTTGCGAGTTCGAGACCAGCCTGGGCTACAAAGTGAGCTCAAGGCCAGTCTGAACTGCATAGAAAGACCCTGTCTCAAAGAAACAGAAAAAGAGGCTGGGGATTTAGCTCAGTGGTCTAAGCGCCTGCCTGGCAAGCATGAGCTCATGAGTTTGACCCCCGTTGCCGCAAAAAAAAAAAAAAAAAAAAAAAAGAAAAGAAAAAAAAGAGAGAAACTATTTTAAAAAGAGAGAAAAATATAAAACTTTGAGAAGCTCACTTTCCCGATATGGGGGTGCACTCCTGTAATCCTAACTACTTGAGAGGCTGAGATAGGAGAATGGCAAGTTGGAGCCCAGCCTGTGCAACTTGGTGAGACCCTGTCTCAAAATAATAAAAGGGCTGGGGACGTCGCTCAGCTCTACAGCTTTTGCACAGTATATGTGGGGCCTTGGCTTCAAAGCCCAGTGTTGAAAAAGCAAACAGGAAAAACCTTAACTAAATACCGAGCAAACTCTGACTTCCCTGCTGAGGCAATGAATAGGAAGTGGACCGCAGGTTCATTCTTTCGCCGAGAGCTCTTTGGCAACCAAGTGCTTTTTGAGTCAGTATCAGGTAAGGTACAGGCACTACGAGCTCTAGTACTGTCTGGCTGTGTGGACAGCTGTGGAGCATCTGGAGAAAACCGTCTTTAGGTTGCCTGGTTGCAATTTGGATTTGTGCGTGGCACTGCCCCATCCTGCAACCAGGACTGCAAGAGGGGAGGAGAGTCGTGCATGCGATTGTAAAGAAAAGCAAGAGGCCAAATGACACAGGATACCCACGAGAAGTCACCGTATCCAACGGGAGGCCCACTGGGCCACAAGGTGGCTGGGTTGAGGGTACTACAGGTTGAGTTAATCTGGAGCAATAAGGGCCGCTTTGGTGCTCAGTCCACGATGGTCAGCTACAAGTGACCTCTGGGTTTTAAGAGCCTTAGCACCAGCGAGGCTGCCCCATGGTGAGTTTAGAGCCCTCCTTTACAAGCAGGACAGTGGTGGCAATGGCTGTCTGGCAGCTTGGCCACTTCTGTGCCACCCCATCCAGCCGCTTGTCTGGTGACAACTTCTGGGTAAGGGACCCCTGTGGCCAGTCCTTGTCACATACAAATTGAATGGTTTTGTCAAGTTGGGAATTCCCTGGGCTGGAGCCTGAGCTAAGGAATGTTTAAGGTTTTGAAGGCTTGAATGATCTCAGGTGTCCATTCTCAAGGGTCATCCTCGAGTGGCCCTCGCATGGGGGTTTTGCTGTGACCCCAAAGTAAAGGATTCAGATGTGGCAGATTCTGACCACTCCCACGCATGCCCTGCATTGCCTCTGGGACTGGGGTGGCCCCAGCTGACAAATAGCCTTTATTCTCTTGGGAGACAGAGTTTTCTGTCCCAGAGTGAGGACACAGCCAAGGTAAATGACCCAGCATAGGCAGGTTGGGGCCTTAGCCTTGGAGACTTTATATCCAAGAAGCTGAGCACCATCACTTCAGTCTGATTGGACACCTCGTGATGGATGGTAGATGAGGAAGGCACCAACATATTGGAGGACACTTTGCTTTTCCAGATACAGATCCTGAGGTCCATGGACACAAAAAGAGACTGTCCCAGAATCCCTGGGGGAGCTCAGTCAGGTAAGGCATTGGTGGGAGGGGTTGACAGAATCCTCCCACTCAGAGGTGAATTGAAATTGGGATTTTGATTCTGTGGGGTAGAAAAGCAAGCATCTTTTAAGTCCAGCACTGAGAGCCGTTATGTGTCCCCAGTGATCCCTGACAGGAGTACATGGGACTCATCTGGAAGCAGATGGATAGCGATCATTGCGTTGTTTATTACCCTCAGATCCCAGACCAACTGCTATTCTCCTGACGTCATCCTTACCAGTAGGGTGGGGTTGCTGCAGGGAGACTGGCAGCTGTCAAACACTCCCTCGGTCAGAAGGCCTTCTTTCATGGGCTGGAGTCCAAGTTTGGCTTCTTTTTTTTTCTTCTTCTTCTTGTACCAATCTTTTATTCTTTTTCTTATTTGTCTGCTTAAGACAGGGTTTTGCTATGTACCCCAGGCTGGCTTCAAACTCATGGCAGTCCTCCTGCCTCAGCCTCCTGAATGCTGAAATTACAGGCATGTGTACCACGCATGGCTCTTTTACTTCCCTATTTATTTTCACTTTGCATTACTCAAATGAGAAACCATATGATATTGTGTATCTTATTTATTTTACTTAGCATTATGTTTTTCCAGGTGAATCCATTTTCTAATGAACACCTTGAATTTATCCTTTATAGTAAAGTGGTATTTCATTATGTGTAGATATCACATTGTCTTTATTCATTTCTCTGTTGATGGGGCCCGGATTCCCCTTTTTATTCTATCTATCTATCTATCTATCTATCTATCTATCTATCTATCATCTATCTATCTATCTATCATATCTATAATCTTTTTATTTTTGCAATACTGGGGGTTGAACAGGGCCTTGACGCTGGGCTACATCCCTAAAACTTATTTTTTTAAATTTTGAGACAGGGTCTCACTAAGTCGCTAAGTTGCCCAGGATGGGCTGGAACTTGCGATCCTCCTGCCTCAGCCTCCCAGAGAGCGGGGATTACAGGGGTGCACTGCCATGCCTCGCCACCCTCTGGTCAGCTGCCCGTTTAGAACAGGAAGGGGCCACTCCTGTGAGCATGCACCCCAAGGTGAGTGGTCCCGATGGGCCCATGCTCTTTCTTTTATCTTTCATTTCTGCAGTCTCCTGAGCAGCTGGACACGGAGCCCCATCCTGTTATAGCCCACGCCGGGATCGACCAAGCCGCTGTCACATCCGGGAACCTGGGAGTCACGCCCACCGGCAGCGGTCCACGCCCTCCTGTGTGTCGTCATCTCTCCGCGCCGTCACCGGAAGTGTGGTAGAGGGCGCTTCCGGATCCACCTGGCTTCCCTGGACTTTCAAAATGCGGCGCCCTGCGCGGAAGTGAGCAATGCCATGGCTACTGCCGCTGGTCCGCAGGGTCTCCGTGGGTGCTGTGCGCTATAACCACAGCTGCTGCAGGCTCGAGATGTTCTATGCGGTGCGCAGGGGCCGTCGGACCGGGGTCTTCTCGACTTGGTGAGTGGCAGCCGCGCCCTCGTGTCCTGGCGAGGCGAGGCTCCTCTTGGAGCCCCGGAGCCCGCGCCAGAAAGGCCACTGTAGTTTGGGAGCGACCTTCTTTGTTGTAATTGAGGAGGTCCCAAAGGAAGCACCTAGCCGGGCGTGGTGGCACAGTCTGTTACTCCAGCACTCGGCAGGTTGAGCAGGACGATCGCCTAGAGTTGGAGGCCAGCCCGGGCTACATAATGAGACTCATACGACCCTCACGAGTACTCTATGGTCAGTACCAGCTAGCATTGCCAGGTGTGTTCCGTACTGCTAAATCGGAAGCAGAACTCAGACTGTACCTAATCTTGTCTTGTGGGGTCGTGTTTTTAAAGAAACTGGTGAACTAGCGTTCGCAGTTGGATCCCGGTAACACCCACCCTGTAACACTACACCCCCGGGATTATCTTCATGGTCAAGACCTTGGGTTGAGGAAATTCATAGGCAAGTGAGTGACAGAAGTCGGATTCGAGCCCGGATGTTGCGACTCCGTGCCCACAATTCTTCCTTTATGATGCCAAGGTTTATTGTCCTTGCCTGTTTTGTTTCCCTGTGCCACACAAGTATACTACTGAGGAATAGCATCTCAGATGTGGACCTTTTTGCTGTAATAAAGTGATTAATGGGCTCTTTTTTCCCAAGGCCCAGATTTTAGCGTGCTCTTCGTTTGTGAAAAGCCGTGTGGCACTGATGTACCGTTTAGTTGGGTATACCAAGACAGGAGTCATAGAATCTGACGGGTAAATCAAGTGGGGCCAGTCGATTGAATGGAGAGGAAAAATAGGGAGCCAATGGCAGGAAAATAGCATGGCAGAGACAATACAGTGCAAGAGGGCCTCAAGACACTAATAGAAAGAAACAGAGGCATAGTGGATCAGGAGACAGGATCCATCAATATGCTCTATGCAAGAAACACATTTAGCTAGAAAGAAAATTCGTAGTCTGAAAGTCAAAGGAGAGAGAACAATGCCATATGTGACAGGGAGCCAGAGGGGGAAAAAATAATAGGGGTAGCCTGCCCATTAATTGCAGAATGGATAAGAAAGACATGGGATTTCATGGGGTGGAAACCTACTCAGCTATAAAGGAAGATAACCTCAAGGCTTTTGTGGGTAGATAGAGGCAGCTGGTAATAGTGCACATAGATGTAATGGGCCAGAGTCACAAGGGTGAATTTTGTGTTGTCTCCATAGCATAACAAACTAAAGGTGTTAGTGGGGCCCAAAATGCACAATACATATTGGGAAAGTCAAAGGGGAGGAATTATCTAAAAAGGGAAGGAAATGACCACTCTTGATCTATTATCATGATTTGAAATGCAGATTGTATTCATAGTTCTGATTAGTTTCATTTTATTCTGATTTGTTTGATTTTATTATACTTGATGGCATGGACAGCTATTTTAAAGATAACAAAATATATAATTGCAGCCATCGGGGATGTCTACTTATCTTGTTTAGAAACCCTGTATGGCTCCCATTGTTTGTTTTGATTGATTTTACCCTATTCTGTGTGGTTTGATTGTAATATGTCTGAAGGTGTTGGCAACTATTCTGAAGATAACAAATATCATGGTAGCCAATGCTGTTTCGCTAATATCTTGAAATTCTATATTGCTTACATTGTTCTACTTTGTTTTGTTATGTTTTGTTTTGTTTCTACTGTTTTAGTTTGTTGTATTTTGTTTGATCTTACTTATCCCTGATGGTATGGGCAGGTATACTGCAGGTAACAAGAGCCATTATGGTAGCCTTATCGATTGCTTTATTTTTTGTTTTTTGTTTTTTGTTTTTTTTCTTTTTTTTTTACACTGTTTCAAAGTCATGTTCCATGTTCATTGCTTTGTTTTGATTGACTTTACTCTGTTTTGTTTTGTTTGGTTGTATTCTTTTCAAAAAAAAAAAAGAATCTGACGGGTAAGATAAAACTATCAATTGGAGAGTGTGAATCTTTGATACAAGGAACTGACAGAACAGCCTTTTTGTGCTGTTCCCATCCTAAGAAAAGACTTTTAATCATTTAGTCCTTTTATAACTAGTGTTACATTTTTGGAGGTAAACTGAAGAGGGAGGGTAGGAAATAATGTGCGGGCCTTTTCCAGGAATGAGTGCAGAGCACAGGTGGACCGGTTTCCTGCTGCCAGATTTAAGAAGTTTGCCACCGAGGATGAAGCCTGGGCCTTTGTCAGGAAGTCTTCGAGCCCAGATGGCTCAGAAGGTACTCCCCTCTTATTGTTACAGAAATGGGACTGAACTGTATGCATGGAAGACATGTAGAACCCAGGTACTTGGAAGGGCAACAGCTTTATTATGCCAGTGGGCTGGTGGGAACCCAGTTCGAAACCACCAGCCCCAACTTGGGGTTAAACAGAAATTTACTTATGTTGCAAACAGGAAGTACAAAAAGCTAATAGCAGGTTGTTTTATAATTGGTTACATATGTCTTGTTATACATTGTTAGGCAGATTCATTTTGGGCAGGTTTAGTTGGGGGGTTGTTTCTTATCATCCAGTAGGAAGGTCAGGGGCTTGGGCGTGCACATAAAATCATCATGTCTTTGAGCCAATCTGTCCCTGGGTGATAAGTCCTTGAAACAAGCCAGCATAACAGAATATGTTTATAGATAGGGTAGTGCAGCCAGGTTAGTGCAGCAACTGTCTTGGTTACTTTTCTTCATTGCTGAGAAAACACCTGACACCCAAAGTGAAACAAGGAAAGGTTTATTTAGCTTACAGTTTCTGCAGATTTCAGTCCATAATCAGCTGGGTCCAAGGCAGGGTGGCATGGCACAGGGACAACACTTCAAGGCAGCAGCCAGAGCAAAAGAGCAAACAAGCCTCTTCTCTACCCTCAAATTATACACCCGCCACCCCCTCCACCAAAACCTTCAGGGTGGACATAACACTCACAAAATCTCCTTGCCCTCCTTTGTACAGGATGAGGATATTTACAAAGTAAGAACCTTGGCTCCCTGCTGAGTCTCTCAGTTAAACTTCTAAACTTCTCAAGTTGACACAATGTATTAACTATAAGATCAACTTACAAGTTGCTGTTTGCATGGTGTGTCAAAGCCGGCTGAGTGTGACAGTCTTAACTGTGAGACAGTCAGGGCCTGCAGATCCCGTCCTTAGCGTAATGTCAGCCTGTGAGTTTTAAAGTTTCTGCCTCATTGTGTCAGTGTGATGTTTTAGCCTCCTCTCTTTCTCCTATCCTGATGTCCTTGGACCATTTTTTTCATTAAAGAATGAATAAAGATTAAAGATTAGCAAGCCATGCCAGGAACAGTGTTAGAGACACAGACAAGGACCCATATCTCTCTCCTATTCAGTGTGCTCAGCAGGTCACAATTTCTTACTTTCCTTTACTTGTTTTTGGTTTTTTTGAGACAGGGTCTTGCTGTGTAACCTAAGCTGGCCTGGAACTCCTGGTGACCTTCCTGCCTCAGCCTCCTGAGTGCTGGGATTATAGGCTTGCACCGTCATGCTTGGCTGATTCCTGATGGGGTTTTTTTGTTTTTTGTTTTTTTTAAAATACTTGTACTGTCTTTGGAACAAATAGGCTGTGACTTTTTTTTGGGGGGGGGGATTGAACTCACGACCTTGTGCTCGCTGGGCAGGCGTTTAGACCGCTGAGCTAGATCCCCAGCCCTGTTATTGAGACAGGGTCTCACTATGCCGTTCAGGCTGGCCTTGAGCTCACTTTGTAGCCCAGGCTGGTCTCGAACTCACAACGATCCACCTGTCTCAGCCTCCCTAGTGCTGGGATTACAGGCGTGAGCCACCACGCCTGGCTCAATAGGCTGAGACTTTAAAGGGAAGACTGTGCATCCTTTCACAATAGGCACCTAGACGGTGCAACACAATTGAAATTTCTTTCAATTTCATGCATTACAGAAAGTATTGAAAGTTTAAGGCCGTATTTCAGGGATATACAAGACTGATACACAGGCTGAGGTAAGCAAAGTGATTCTGATACAGGGCACAAGATTTTAAAATTGCATGTGGGGTTGGGAGTAGGTCAATGTGGAGATTCTCTACATGGACTCTATGTCATTGTAGCGTTTGGGGCTGGAAGCAGGCTGAATCCAAAATGTGGGGTTTTGTTTTTCCTAGGGAAAGTACCCCTGGGATTTTCAGACTGTCTATGATCTGTAAAGGGTATCTCCAGCACCACCGTCAAAACCAGATCTGATTCAATGCTGTTAGCCTCCCTTTGTCTGTATCAAGCTTATTTTGGAAAACTTAGAATTATTTCACAGTCTGTCAGAATGAGCTGGTGTGTTCTGAGCCATTCCATCTTTGTAGGGCCACACAGAGAGGGTTTGGGTTGATTGAATGACAGGAAGCAGCATTCTAGGATTCCTGATTCTTCAGTATCTCATGTTGTGTGCGTTGTTCCTGACTCTTGAGCAAACACTGTCTTTCAGGGCAGAAAGATACAGAAGAATCACAGGTGAAAGCCAGCAAGCGGCTCCGAGAGCCTCTGGATGACAGTGAAGATGTAGGCACAGAGCCGAGTGCCAAGCTCATGAGACAGAACACAGAGCCAGCCCCTCCTGTTAGCAGAGACACATTTTCTTACATGGGTATGTCTTGCTTGGAATTAGAAACATGCATATAGCAATTATACCTAGATGGTACATTCTTGTAATCCTAGCACTTGGGAGGCTGAGGCAGGCAGGTCACCACCAATTCAAGGCCAGCCCAGAATACATAGTGAGACTCTTGTTTCAAAAAAGCAAAAAGGGTGGGGAAGAACCAGGTGTGATGGTGCACTCTGGTAATCACAGCACTCCAGAGGCTGAGACAGGAGGATCGTTGCAAATTCAAGACCAGCCTGGGGTACAAAGTGAGCCCAAGGCCAGTCTGAACTGCGTAGTGAGACCCTGTCTCAAAAAGACAAAAAAAAAGGGGGGGGGGCAGTGGGGAAGGCTGGGGACATAACTCAGTGCAGAGGCCTTGGGGTGCCAATAAACCTTCTCCCTATAAAAGGGAGACTTGAGTTGCTATCTGTCCTCATTCTTTGTGGTAAAGGTTATTTAGGAAAACTGCAAGGTCACTCTACTGACCAGGTGGTGCAGAATTGTTAAACTTTTGGATGTGCTTTGGCAAATCATTTTGCAGAGTACAAATGAAACATCATCACGGAGTTTTGCAAAAAATAGCTGAAGTCAGTTCGTTTAGGTGTTCAGTTTTCCCTAAGAAAAATCCAGGGAAACCAGAAGAAAATGTTTGGTGCAGCTGTGTTTATAGACCAGGTCTGCAGTATTTCAGATGGACTGGTACCTTTGCCTTGGTTCCTTACCATCAGACACCGAGGCTGCCAGGGGCAGGGGCCAAGCCCTCTCCCACTGGCCAGCTGCACGGAGCGGGGCAGTAGCACTGCCCTCCGGCCCCTCCAGGGTGGGGCTCGAGCTGCAGGTCACACAGGGCAGGTTCTGAGGGCAGGCGTGCTGGCTAAGGAGCAGAGCGCGTTTCCCTATGCAAAGCCCTGCGGCTCTTCGAGGCCCTCTGCCTCACGGTGTGAGCTCAGCCTCTGAAAACATTGTTAAAGTTGCGTTTGGGTTTCCAGTGGGTCAGCCTCATGCATCATTGTTCCCTGCACAGGAGACTCTGTTGTTGTCTACACTGACGGCTGCTGCTCCAGTAACGGGCGGAGGAGGGCCCGAGCGGGAATTGGTGTCTACTGGGGGCCGGGCCACCCTCTGTAAGTGAATGGGGAAAGTGGAGGTTTTAAGCATGGCATTTTATTTTTTATTTATTTATTTATTTATTTTTCGCGGCTCCGGGAATTGAACTCACAACCTTGCGCTTGCCAGGCAGGCGCTTAGGCTACAGAGCTAGATCCCTGGCCCTAAGCATGGTGTTTTACCAAACCCTGTTCCAAGGTGTGTGAAATGACGAGGCAGGGCCGTCCTGGCAGGTGGGCCCTGCCGTGGACGACTCGGTGGGAAACCCGGTGGGTAGTGGCATGGGTGGATTAGTCAGGGAGCAGAGCTTCTGTCCACCGGGCAGGTGCCGAGCAGCCTTGTCCTTCACCAAGAGACACCGGCCTGCTACTCTGCTCGCCCAGCCAACCATGAGGAGTCCCTGTCCACTGTTGAGCTTGCCACAGAATGGCCTCACTGCCTCTAGCTTAGGTGTCTTGTGGCACAGGGGACAGGGCCTGGCTCGGAGTCTGTCCTGTCACCGGACTCCATTGAGGATGCATGGCCCAGAGGCCGTTGAGGCGATGGGAGGTTTAGTCCTTTGCTTATACCCAAACCCTGGGGAAGAGCTCAGAGTAGCCAAGAGCCCTAAAACTCGTGCAAGAATGGGATTCGACCCCGGGAAGGTTGCCCCCCACCAGTTCTGGCCTTTGGTTTCCGTGGTGTTTGGGTGCCCGCAGGAGCTGCGCCATGGACGTGCGGTGTAAATACCACTGTCCACATCTCTTGCGCTTTACTGAGTTTTCTCTTGATAGCCCACGTGAGCTGCAGACCCTGGCAGGAGGGTGCCAGCGTGGCACCAGTGCCTGGACTCGCGCCCACCTGAGGCCCAGGCCAGTGCCATAAGCTGCAGAGGTTTAGCACGGCTGTGCGTGACTCATGGCCCAGCGTTGTGCTGTGTGTGAGGCCAGCGGTGTCTTCCCCCAGGGCCTTAGCGCTGTCACTTAGACTTTGAAAGACTGTGAAGCTTTCCTGTTTCAAATAACAATACACTACTTTGTTGTCAAGGCTTAGGCTTTTTTATGAGCAGGATATATTTATTGAGGGAAAGAAAGCTTCTGTCTGAGAGAGAGACAGAAGGGGTCCCGAGTGGGTTGCCAAAGACTGGCTTTTCTAGGGATTTTATAGAGTAAAACCACAAGGTGAGGTGGGTCCAGGATGGGAAAACCTGGGAACTCGCAAGGCAAACGGGTGTGAGGTGGGACAGAACTATGGTCAACCAATAAGATTAATTGTTCAGGTAAAATTGACCAAATCAGGGAGGAATAGGGAAGCGAGTCACGTAGCAAGCGAGCATTCTTAAGGATCAGTGACTCTTCCTATAGGGGATTGGGATGGTAAGGCTTAGTCTTATAATTTCCTGTTTTTTTTGTACTGTTTTGCAACAGAAATGTAGGCATTAGACTTCCTGGGCGACAGACCAACCAGAGAGCAGAAATCCACGTAAGTTACCTGATAAATGCGTTTGTCCTTTCTCAGGCTGACCATGAGCATGTCAAACTCTTTTCCCCCCTTATCTTACTATCCGTGTATAGGAGACACTCAGAGTCCTGAAGGAAATTTTGAGTTAGTAAAAATTCTGAAAGATCGGAGTTTACTCAAAAAAATCTAAAATCTTGTCAAGTGGGCAGCAGCAGGAGCACTGCATGTTTAACACTGCGGAGAGTGCAGTCCATCAGCGCAGGCT
>RJWT010040296.1:0-12517 GCA_004365215.1 Cuniculus paca
ATACTACTTTGTTTTGTTTGAGTTTATTGTCTGTAAATGTAAGAACAACCATTTTGAAGAAAGCAAGAGACACTAGGGTAACCATTGTTAATTTCCTGTTGTTATGTTTTGAAAACCTGTATAGCTTGCAGTGTTCTCCTTTGAAATGCTATATTATGTTTGACTCTATACTGTTTTCTTTTGCTTTTTTCATTCTGTTCTGTGTTGTCCTATTTTCTTTAAAATAAAAAAAAATTAAGTAAGACTGTCACAAATGCCTTGTCTAATAGTCCTTCTTTTTCACAGTTTTCCTGTGGTCACTAGAATTATAAATATTATTTAACATTCTCTTTCTTATTTGTTCAGAAGGGCAATAAATAGGTGAACATTTGAATTCTCTAAAGATTCATTTCAACAGAATTATTTTCTCTGTGAAATCTCCCTGTAACAAAGTTCATAATTTTTCAAAGGCTAATTCAAAGTTAAAGCCTATCATTTTATATCGTGTATAGTAGGTACTCAAAATTGTTGAGTGGATGCATCTTCCACATGCACAATCACTATGAGAAGAAGAATCTGTTTTTCTTACAGGAAATATCCTCTCTGATTTTAAATACCACCTGCATCTTCTTTGGGGACTCATAAAGGTTGTTGAAAGTACTAGAAATCAGAGATGAATTATTTTCACTTTTCACAAAGAGAAAGTGAATTTTGAAAGCCTGTTCCAGTTAAGAATGATATAAATTCCAAGAAGAATTGCTGTGAGCATATAGATTTGATTTTACTATTCTTAAAATAGAATGTAACATTCTCTTCAGAACTAAATAAGAGATAAAGGTTTTTTCCTACTGAATAACCAGCATGAACTCTTTTTCATTTTTCTTAAGAATGATTTAGAGCCAGTTTCAGGTTTTGCTATAAAATGCTAGGAAACAGCTTCAGGCTCAAGTATATCAACTATATAACTCTTGCATTTTGTATAATTGAATCCTATTTTCTGTCCTGGTCCATCTTCCCTTTCTAATTTATAACCTGTTGGTCCTGCTTAATAGCGATTATTTGTGGCTTACCATTATATTGTACATCTTTTCTATAAGACACCTCAAATCTTTAGTAAAACATAAGAACAGCAGGAAGGAAAGAATGAAGTGACAAAGGAAGACAACATATATAAATCTGGACGAGAATACCACAACTATTGGTGGCAGAGTTTCTTTATCAAATCATGGCAGGCATATTTAATTTTCTTCCTTAAGAGAGCTATATTACAGAGTAGATACCACTATTTGGGCCTGGCCTTACATGAAAGCCTATGATACTCTTCTATTCAGCATGAAGAAATCCATACTGTTGACCCCTCATATCCATATGTTCTGTATCTGCTAATTCAGTCAACCACAGCTAGAAAAAAATTCTATCTGTACTGAACATGTAAAGAATTCATCTCATAATTACCTAAATAGTACAGAACAACTAAAGCATTTATATAGCATTTTGTATTAGGAGTAATCTAGAGATAACATAAAGTATACAGGAGGATATGTATAGGTCATATGCGAATACTACATTGCTTTATTTTATGTAAGGAACTTGAGCTCAGACTCATATCTGTGGGGTATAATGGAATCATCCATTTAAAATACCAAGGGACAACTGTACTAAAAGAAAATACAAGGACATTCAGACTATTTTCTCCAAGCCAAGGTGACTCAGAGGGAACTTCTGAGTGTTAGGGCCTATACTGGGTCCAGGCCGTGATATAAGGCTGAGGTTTATTATTACTGACTGGGTGAAGAACTAGACAATATCTTTATCAGGGTTGCTAATGCAGTATATCATAATCTGGACAGGGCATGGGCTTGGGAACAGAAGAAATGCATGGATAATAGAATTACACAGACACTTCTGAAAAAAGATAAATAAATGGGCAACAGGTATCGACAAACGTGCTTAGTATCAGTAATCAGAGAGACGCAAACTGAAACCACAGTGAGCTATCAGGTCACTCTGGTAAGAAGGGCTATTACCAAAGACAAAAGATAACGATTGCTAGGGAGAATATGGAGAAAGGCACCCTTGCACACTGCAGGTGGAATGCAAATTTAAAAAGCCTTTAAATGGCAGGTCCTCAAAAAAGTTGAAAATAAAACTACTAAATTATCCCGCAATCCCACTACGGGAAATGCGTACAACGGAAATAAAATCAGTATGCTGAAGAGACATTGGCACTCCCGTGTTCATTACAGCAGTATTCCTAATACCCAGACACAGAATCAGCCTCAGTGTCCATCAGTCAATAAATGGATAAAGAAAGCATGACACATCTACAAAAGAAATATATTCAGCTGGAAAAGGGAAGAAAAAATAAAAAAGGGGATGAAATCTATCATTTTTTTTTTCCGGCATCAGGCATTGAACTCATGACCTTGTGCTTGCCGGGCAGGCACTTAGACAGCTGAGCTAGATCCCCAGCCCTTGAAATCTATCATTTACAGCAACAAATATAAACTGGAAGATCATGTTAAATGAAGGAAGCCAGGGGCACAAAGACAAATAATTCGTGATCTCACTGACACGTGGAATCTGAAAAGCTTTATCTCACAGAAGTTGAGAGTAGAATGGTGGTTATAGAGGCTGGGGAGTGAGGTTGAGGGAGAACCGGAAAAAAGTTGATCAGTGGGCGTTAAGTTATAGTTAGAGAGGAGTGAGAAGGTCTGGTAATGCCACTGCATAGTAGGGTGGTTACGGACAATGACAATGCATTCTACATTCAAAAGAGCAAAAAGAGAGGATTATGAAGGTTTTCATTACATTTTATTTTATAAATATTGTGGGGTGATCAGAATATACAGCAAATGTTTAATTTAAAAATTATCAGTAAAATAAATTAATTGTCATTAATCCCTTTCCCTCTGGCTTCAAACACACTTATCCCAGCATTCTTGCCCCTTTCTGAAGCAGTACAGGAAGTCTTCTTTAATGAGTGTATTTATGAGTTATGAACAAAATATGGTGAATACTGCTGCTGAGTGTCATCTAGCAAAAAGGCAGGCTCACAAAAACATTACAATGTGTTCTCATTCACTTTTTCACCAGATCTGGCACCATGCAACTTCTGCCTCTTCCTCAAAGTCAAGATGACCATGAAAGGTAAATGTTCAGAATTGATTCAGGACACTAACGCAGTCATGACGGTGAACTGAAGATACTCATGGAAAAGAACTTCCAGCACTTCAGAAAGTGATAAAAATGATAAGTGTGTTTAACATGAGGGTAATATTTTGAAGGGGATTAATGGCAGTGTGTCATTTACTGTAACAATTTTTTAAAAATTTAAACACGTACCATATTTTCATTCATACCTCATACAATTAACTGAATTTAAACAATATACACACGTACTAAAATACCACACAGTATCCTATAAATATGAACAAATTTATTTGTCAGGTTAGAAAAATGCTAGTTTCAAGTTCAGGCTCTATGTATTAACATCCAAATTGGGCAAGATATTGATAAGCCTTAGTTTCATAATTGTGGAATGGATGATAATACTTATCCTCAGATTCATTATGAAAATTAAAGGCACCTGAAATATGTATTGAATGTATTTGACTCATAACTGGAATCTGAAAATACTAGGCAAGCTGGAGAGATGAATTAACTGGTCAAAAACAACAATTAACGAACCAAAATAAATCGCAAAAGGGCTGCGAGGAGAACCTGAGAGAATAAGCTTTTTCTGCAAACCTGTGTGCTGTGCACTGACAGGTTTGCCTTGTGAAAATCTTTTAACCAAAACCGTTCCTGTGAGGAAACCAGAAGCTATTATTCAAAAGCACACTCCACATGGGTCACCACCTGACCTTGCACTGCTCTACGGGCATGAACTGGCTGGTGCTTTTTCCTCACCCAGCAGTCTGTGCTTCGAGTCCAGTGGTGGATCCTGTAACTTCTGCTTTCGTAGTTTTCAGCTCCCAGCACAACAGCTGGAAAGCCTAGGTTGTATCTCTCTCATCTCCTTTGCCCGAAAGCCACTTTCCTTACTTCCTGGAGCAAATCCTAGGAAAGTTCTGGTTCTCCTTAGAATTCACAAGTAGAACTTATTTATGAGGAGCAGAAATGTTTTGAATTAATATCTTCTCTGAACTATAGTTGATAACAGTATATTGAATCCTTAAGAATTCTTGAGACTATATTTTAAGTGTTCTTGCCACACACAAAAAAATTAGTAGATGAAGAAATGTGTTAATTAACTTGATTAGCCATGCTATAATTAATACATATTATCAGAACATCATATTCTATAACATAAACATCTACCATTTTTATTTGTCAATTAGTTTTTAAAAAATCTCATCTCAAAAGATTAACAACTCTTCTAAATTCCAAGATGAAATAAAACAACCCTTTGAACTTCTTTATTAATGCCTGAAGGAGTTAGAGGGGACAACAGGTTTTTCATAGTAATCTCTTTCACCATGTCTGGGGAAAAATGTAAATTTGTCTTTATTTTTGGCTCCACTAAACTCATTCATTCATCCGACATAGCTTGGTGAGTAGAGATATTAGGAACATAAAAATGAGTAATGCTTTCTCTTGTGGGTCTTTCTCCTAGTCCATTTCTTGTTGCTGTAATTGAATACAGCACCACAGATTGGGTAATTTATGATGCAGGGAGGTTTATTGAACTCAGTTCAGAAAGCAGGAAAGTCTACCGGCATTGGACGAGGGCTTTCATGCTGCATGATAACAGCAAAACAGAGCAGGTGCTCTAGCTTTAGTCTCTCTTCTTATAAAACCACTGAAGCCATCTGAGTCCCTGCCCTCATATCCTCATCTAACTTAATTACCTTTCAAAGCCCCACTTCATAAATATCATTAATATATAAATTTGGGGATTAATCTTTCAAAACATAAACAAATGGGGACATACTGAAATCATCTCAGACCCCTTAGCTGGTGATGACCTGACCAGGAGCCACAAACATCCCTTTAAAAGTTACTGCTCATCTCTGAGTTGTAGATGGATTCCTCCAAGATCCTCTCCTATCTACTGTGGTATCATTACACATTAGTTATCCAGAAGTCCCAACCTGTTTGTTCTGCAATGCATATGTTCTCCTTTGATTTACATCTTCATCTCACGCTGTTAACAGAAACCCACAGAAGGTACTGTCTGGTACTTGCTGCCTACTCCCCAGTGCCCTATCACCACAAGCAAGTTGAACCAAGGCCTGGGTCACTGCAGGCACAGCCAGCAGCCTCCCCCAAACCCTCACCACCCAGAAGGGAAAGAAAGGAAAAAAAAAAAAGAAAAATCTCAATACTTGTCAACTTGCAAGGCCTCTTTAACACCTGCCAACTCCACGGCCAGCACAGATCAAAGACTTCCTCACAGAGATCTCTCCCTAGGCCCAATGCTTTGAATTTCCCCAGAGAAATAATTTGCACAGGTGTATAGGGATTTAATGCAAGTGTTAATGGTACTCCTTGGATATGAATGGGACAGGAAGCCTGTTGGGTCCTGCTTGTGTTTGTTTGGTGGTTGCCGGATGCATGACAAATTGTGCCTACTGCAAATTCAGCCTCGCTTATGCTACTCAACTCCCCCACAGTTTAGCTGCTGAACTAACTAGTGTGCAAAACAGTTGGGTCTCTGCTGTGAGCAAGTTTTAATAGCATATGCTCCTGCTAGAATCCAGGAGCCCTGCATGTTTCAAAGGGTGACTGCAAAGCATAGCAATGAGCTTTCCCTATCATTAAGCCATCTCATCAGAAGTGAGAGGGTTCTTCCCTGGCTTGAGGAGGCTAGAATATTTCTATTAAGACGAATCATAAAGTTTAATCAGAAGAACCCTGTACTAATAGAACATTAAAATTTATCGATATCCTATTTTCTAGTGCTTTAATCTTCATAATAAACCAGTTAACAACTTATTTCTCCATTTTACTGTTCTCGAAGGTAATTACTATGGCATATTTCTAAAATTTTATTCTGAAGAAATTCAAATGTCAAAAGGATTCACTTAGCCAAATCTCATTTATCACTTTGTATGTTTATACTTGAAAACATTAAATATTAAAAGTATCATGCAATTTTACCTTTAACTTCTTGAGTTTTTATCTCCTAAGAGCAAATCGTTAAGTCACTTAGCCATAATATTGTTATCACATTCTGAAATTTTAACATTGACCCAAAATTGTTATCCATATATCCCCAGTCTTGCTCAAAATTTCATGTTTTCTGTCCCCCTTTTCTGGGACCTAATTAAGGTTTATGTTACCTTTGTTTGTCATGTTGTTTTCGTCCCTTTAATCTAGAATAATTCCTTTGCTTTTTAGTTTCTTTCATAATACATTTATTGCTATCTAGTTACCACAAACCTTAACAGTTAAAAACAACTGTAAATATTTATCAACTCAAAGTTTCTATGGATTATATATTCTGGAATATCTTAGTTGTACACTTCTGGCTTGGGGTTCTCATAAGATTCTAATCAACAGACCACCTGGGCATGCCTTCATCTGAGTTCTTGTTGAGGCTAAACAATCACTTTCAAGGTGACTGACTCACAAGGCTGACAAGATGGTCCTGGTGCTGGCAGGAGGTCTAGTTCCTTACCAGGGACTTTTCCATGGGACTATAAATTGTATTCCTTGTGATACGGTGTTTAGCTTCCTCCAGAATGACACAAGGCAGAAGCCACAATACCTTTCACAACTTAGCCTCAGAAGCAATTTATATCCAATTCTGTAATACCCTATTACTTAGACAGGTGAGTCTTATCCAATGTTCAGAGAAGCTATATATACTATGGCATGAATACCAGGAGACTAGGATCACCAGGGCCATCTACCAGAAGCAGCACAAGTTTTTTTAAAAGTATAGGTCTGTTATCTTATAAGATATCACATGTTTTCTACAAGATTTGTGTGATTGTTTTCTCCTAGATTCAGATAGTATGCATTTTCCATTTTATTGCATCAGGTCATGCGTAATACCACCCTGTTCTGTAACTGGTCACACTAAGTTTGGCCACTTAGTTAAATGATGTAATATACACAGCTCTTGGAGTCATTCTGATCTTCTTAACTGTCTCTCAGGTAAGAATCAAATTCACATGCCTATGTCTGGGCTGATTTCTTCACAGAACAATTAAGTGTCTCGTGGTATTTTTACACTACTAATCTGTTAGCACCAATCCACTCTGTGTGTGCATGTGTGTGTATGTTTGGTGCTGATACTGCTAGATGCTCTGAACTGAGAATGCCAATCAAATGAAGAGGTGAAAAGGAATGCCATGGAGTAAATTCCTCAAATATAGAAACTATTCTGTTTTTCTTGGTATTCTGACTGCCTTATGTGTGTTATACAGATAGTAGGCACTTAACAAATGTGTGTTGAATGCAGGAAAGAAACAGAGAATTAGGCATATTACAATTTACAAAAACATGATATCTCATCCACCTCCATTTACCTATCATGCTGCTTTTAGGGACTACCATCCCTGCCACCTTCAGGTCCTGTCACCATGTGGGTTGTAAATCCTGATAGTCCAAATGTTCAGTCCTTGTGTTTCCTTAGGAGTACACTATATTCTACAGCCATACCTCCCTGAACTTGCATGATCCTGCCTAGAATAGCCTGGATGGTACTTGATTAGGAATGCAGACCAGCCCTGTTTAGAATTCACACTGCATTCTAAGTCAATATTTCCAGTCCTTTAACATGATTACAAATTTTTCGTGTGCTATCTTGAGCCTTACTCAACCACTTACTCCAGGAAGGAAGTATAGTGCAGAGTAATGATTTGTTTTAATGGCAAAGCACGTTAAATGGAGCTGCTTGAGCTGATTTGAGTGCACTTCTGTGTTCAGAATCATCCTCTCCATTCCATTTCATTTTTAATTCATTTTCTCTGTGCCATACTAATTCATGAAGCCACTTTCTGAGTTGCATGGAATTGTGTTAATATGTCCTTTGATGAATAAAATAATTAGAAAGGTAGATCTCATTGTTAACTGATTTTTCATTGTAGGAAAGAAGACAGGGGACAGTACTGGGCACAGTGGAGTTAAATGTCTCCTCTTTGAACCTGCCTCAATAAACTTTCTGTCACCCAGGGAACCACACTGGTAAAGAATGGCTTGTGCAGACATTTTCTTTCTCCAGTCAAAAATATAAAAGGAAGAACCCAACATGGCAGGGTGTAACAGAAAGAAGAAAGAAAAAGGAAGGAGGAAGGGTGAAAGATTTAACTGAGAGTCTACTGTTTTTGGAACTCGGCCAGCCACTGTTCCACAAGCTACATTAGCTGAGAGACAGATGTAGACCGGAGGGCATTAATGGTTTGGTCAAGGTCTTAGGCAGCCAGCAAGGAGTCTACTAGGATTCTAAAGCCAGATCTGTCGACTACTAAAACCAGTCCTCTGAACACTGCCCCAGTGTGCTTCTTCTATTAATCTGAGATTAAAAAGCCCTTCACCTCTAAACTTTGGATCTCATGTTCAACAATTCCATTTGCTCAATATCTTCTCACACATACTTAATTGCAGGGTCACATGAAATCTAACTCTGCCTCCACGCTTTGAGTCCCTACATAACAAACTGCAACTAATTTAAGAGTATTTCTTGTAAAAAATATCTTCGTTTCAGTCAATCATAGCAGCTGAGTTTCAACCAATCACAGCCTCCCAAATGATCAGACTGGATCCATGTAAGGCAAATGCTTCATCACACAGTGTTCAAATGAGCAAATATCCAGCTGTAACCAATCAAGTTGTCTTAGTACATTAGTTTCCCTTTGTTTCCATAAATATTGTCTGCTTATGTTGCTGGGTACCACTCTCTGAAACTTTCCTGTTTCAGAGGCTATTTGATTCATTAATCATTCTTTGCTCAAATGAACTCTTGTCAAATTTAATTTGTGTAAATTTTAACAACAATCACAGTAGACTATTCTCCAAAGAAACTATAAACTTTAAAGAGTTATCTAATTATGTTCAACAGGTAATATAGTTACATTTAGAACACATAGAGAGAACATTCTCCTTCCATATCCTGTACCCTGCATCCTAGCTGCCTTCCTTGAAGGCAACACATATATTTGTGTCTAGTGTCATTTCAGAGAAAATTTATGCATACATTATTTTTATTAGTCAAAATTTTCCAGAGAAACAAAACCAATAACATATACATATATGTCAAGATAGGTAGAGGAGATTTATTGTAGGAATTAGCTCATGCAATTAAAGAAGGCAAGAAGGTCTACACCATGCTCTCTGTAAGACAGAAAGCCAAGAAAACCAGTGCTGAAAGTGGGGCTTAGAAGGTCTAAGAAGCAGGAGAGACAACGGTACAACTCTTAGTCTAAGTCCAAAAGGAAAGAGCTCATAAGAACCCAGAGTTCTAATGTCCAGTGAGGAGTAGATAGATGTCCTAGCTCCAGAAGAGAATATATGTACCCTGCCTCTGCCCTTTTGTTCTACTCAAGCCTTCTATACTCTGGATGATGCACTGACAAAGGTTAATTTTTGTTACAGAGTTCAGCATTTCACATGCTAGTATCTTTCAGCAACAACTTTACTGACATACCCAGAAATAATGCTTTACCAGATATCTGGACATCCCTTAACTCAGTCAAATTGATATAACAAATTTAAAATATTTGATTTTATTTTTCTTGACTTTATTTTCACCAATAGAGGCCTTCCATAGCTGCTGTTTTAGACCTTGTGTTTTTCTTTAATAATACATCTTGGGGATTATTTAGCATATGAACACGCAAAGCTTTCTCATTCCTTAATGTTGTAAGAATTCACCGGTTTATTTTCACGTTCTCCTATGATATACATTTATTTCCCATTTCTTGCTAACAAAATAGTGCTGCCATGATTAAGCTAGTATAATTTGCACAAGGGTGAGTGTCACCCTTGGACAACCTCCTAAAAAAGGCATTAATTACTAGATGAAATGTAGATGGTGCACTTGTTATCATGAGGGACTTGTCAAATTTTCCTCACTTGTCACATTTTCCTCACTACAACTTACACTCTTCCATAAGCACATGAAAGGCTTGTTTCAAATACTGTTGCCCATACAATAGTATCTGTATTTTAAAATCATGGTTAATCTAATAGATTAAAAAAACTAGGTCAGACATTTTAGGACTCTATGACTTTGCTTCTATACTTGCCTCTTGCCTCATGCACCTTTTACCTATTACCAGTGATCTTTTATCTACTCAGACTCTACCCCAAGGGTGTGTGAGAACATACGCAATTGCCACAGTTTGTGAAATGCTCCCACGACACTTTGCCCCTCTATATTTTTATTTCTTCCACATTATGTATCTGTTTAGATGTCTCTCTCACTGACTATTACATTTTCCTAGGTGAGAATCTCAATTTAATCACTTGATATCCTCACCACACAACAGGCCAGACAGATATGTGCTCATTTAACAAATGTTAAACATATTTAGGTTGCATTTAGGTTGGTGACAAAATTGATAAGCTATATTTTGACAGTTTGGAGCAATTTTTTACTTCTTAATTAGTCCCCAGAGTATTGTCCTTTCTGACATGCTTGTGTGGTGTTCTGTCAAACAGGAATTCTCTAGGTCAGGACCCTTCTTTGCTTTGCTGCTGAGTCTGGTTTATTTGAAGAAATCAGGGATCTAGCAACTAGGAAAGGATTGTGGAGCTGATCATCTGATCTGACTCTGCAATTGCTAGAGATGGTGTGGGTTTGACACCCAAATGCAAGTAAGTCTAGTCTAAAAAGAACTGAGTTTTTTCTCCTGTTGTGTATACCAGACTCCGAGGAAGTACATCCCAATCAAGAAAATCAGAGAAATTATAAGTTTAATAATTCTGTCATTGAAAGCTCCCTTAATTTTTCTTGCAAATTCACATTGCTAAGGGTTATATTATTGCAAACAGAACTAACCAGATATTGCTTTTTAGTGGGACTAGTTTGGATATGGATTTTAGGTTCAAGATAACATCTCTTGACTACTCTTAAAAGAAAATGAATGTGAACTTTGTACCAATCTGCCTTTTTTTCCTCACATATGCAGTGTGTCTTCCTCCTAGTTCACTTTTGAGTTATATTAAATGAAGAGAAATGACTTTGTCTCATATATCTACTTACCTTGGTTTCATATCTTATCATAAGCAATTTATATGCACACTGACGCTAATTAATTCCAGCTTCATCTATCATATAGTTCAACATTTAATCTAGTTCTATGCATCAGAATAAAATGTAGTATTCCAAATTCTGGAGTCCTTACCTTGAGTGATTAAGAATATCATAAATCTAAGACAGCACTTGTGTCTCTCATTTTGCCTGATATTCCATCAACTACAAGTAGATACTTGCTCACAAGGATTCAGGAGAAAGAACTATGAAGATTGATGAACTAGGAACTAATATGGAAGTGTATACAACCATGACTACTCTGTTCATTTTTAATGACATCCAAAGTAAGAATTCTATTCCAAGGAACTTATAAATTCTAGAAGCCTTCACTTGGAGTCAGTGCTATTTCTTATATTTCTCCAAAGTGTGTTGTGGCTTTTTTTTAAATTTTATTTTATTCACAGACTAAACCAAACATTCTGAGCTGTACACTTGAGGAGTGCCCACCAAGAAGCCAAGTTTCATAGAATTTTCTCAGTCACCCTGAATGGCATCAATGCCTTCTTGATTTCCCTACCAGTATCCATCTTGCTGAGAGCTGATGGACAACTTGTTTCATGGACACTTCTGTCCCAAAAAAATCGGTTTGTGGGCAGAAGCATTTGATGAAATTTTGCTTACATTAGCAAACTCCACATGGTGTGACAACCACAGCTGTGACCATCTTTCCCAGAATCATGGAATGAATTAAGTTTGTGAACTGAGGCACCACTGTACTTGATCCTGCAATATAGACTTAACCCAACTCCACACAATGATCAGTAGTCCTTTTGTTTATGAATGGGTATCTTACCTCTTTTCTAAAACTGGAGCTTTTCTTGCTCTTTTAGTGTCCGTGTTAGTCATTTTCCAGTTGCTGGGACAAAATAACCCACTCAGAACTTAATTAAAGGAGGTGAAGTTTATTTTGGCTCATGGTTTAAGAGGGCACAGTTTATGGCTGGATGGATCCAAGGCAGAAACTGCATGGTGGAAAGGCAGAAATGGCATGGTGGAAGGACATGGGAAAAAAAACTGACTATAGCCACAGTCATCTGGGAGGCTGGGGCAGGGGGTACTCATAGTTCACATTCATTGACCTGCAGTCATCCAGGAACCCTCTGTGAGACCTGCTGGGACTGGGAGTCCACCCCCAGTGACCCACCCACACCTGGAACCATCTCTGAGGTCCACAGTGACCAGGAGTCCATGCTCAGTGACACACAGTCATCTGGGAACCCTCAGTGAGACCTGGGTGGACTGGAAATCTACCTCCAGTGACCCACCCACACCTGGGAGCCATCTCTGAGCCCTGCAGGGACCAGGAGTCCACAATCAATGAACTGCAGT